>PJEM01005422.1:12802-60030 GCA_004023845.1 Helogale parvula
GTGCGCATGGGTCGCTGTGGACCGAGCTCTAGCAGCGAGACTGTGTGTCACTTATGTTGGGGTCTCAAGCGTGGGGTGTGCGACTCCCCCCCCCCCCCCCCCCGAGCTGGTCTCTGAAAGTATCTCCAAATCTGTCTGTTCCGGACGAGGCTGGCACACGGAGGATGTGTCAGTAAGTGCTGTCACACCGACGCGAGGACGGATTGAGAGGTGAAGGGATCCTCTGGGCTCCATGCCTCAGGCCGACCCCGAGAACGGCAACTGGATCACCAGTCCCCTGCTCGGCTGAGCCCAGGTGACAGCGGGCCCTGGGGCTGGGCGAGGCCTGCGCTTTGGGGCCAAGGAGCAGGGGGCCCCTGACACGTGGCTGAGTCGGGGGTGGGGGCGGGACACCCACCTCTTGGCCAGCAGCTTGTTCATTTCTTCCATGAGGCCCCCTCCTCCGCCCCCGCTGCTCGCCCGGTTGGCGTCAGACTTGGAGGTCCCGCTGGGGCTGGAGCCTCCGGACGCATCTTCTGGCTAAAGGGTAAGGATGCAACGTTTTAGTCCCGCGTCTGCGGCGGTCTGCGGTGGGCGTCACTGGAGGGTGGGGGGAGCGCACAGCATGGACGGGATTCCTACGATGGAAGTGCTGGAAGAGGCCCAAGACCCTTGGGGCCCAGCCCCCCAGCGACTCAACTGGAGTCCAGGGGGGCGCCGGCTGGTCGCGCTCGGCCCACACAGCCCAGGTCTTGCCAAGGCGGGGTGCCCTGGCAGGGGGAGAGGCGGCTCTCGAGGAGGGAGCTAACTTCTGCGTGGGAGGCGTTCTCAGAACAACAGCCACCCTCGGCTGCCCCGTGGGTGCGCTGGGCCGGGCAGCAGGCGTCGGGGAGCAAGGTGGAGGCAGGCCCAGGAGGCCCACGGCCGCTTACCCGCTGGACTCTCCTCAGCTTGGCCCCGGCCAAGGCGGCGGCCAGTCCGGACACGGAGCTCTCGTCGTGGCTGGCGCCCTGTGCGCCTCCGGCTGGCAGTGGGGGTGGGGGAGGCGGAGTGGCCCCGGTGGGTGGAGGCGGGACGGGGGGCGGAGGCGGGGGTGGGGGCCCACTACAGGACAGGGGGGCGCTGGCTGCAGATGAGGGGTGCCCCGGTGGGAGGATGGGTCCTGAAACACAAGGATGGGGCTCAGTTAGTCCTCAGGCCCCAGCTGGTGCTCCCCTGGGGAGGAGGGCCAAGCTCACTGTCACCTCTTCCAGGAAGCCCCCACGGTATGTGCCTAGCCCTGGTCCAGTCACTCCTTGCGCTGGTCCTTCCCGCATTCTGGAGGTTGGCTGGACCCACAGTGTCACGTGTTTACCATCCCTTGAGTTCAACTAACTTGCTCCTGTCATGGTCTTCCCGTGAGAGAGAAAGTGCTCTGGAGCACCGACTGGATCTCGTTCTCCTTCTCTGTACCTAGCGTTACCCTGGGCCCTGGCAGCTGTAGGTCCCTGAGAGGCAGTTGGGACTGACTGTGGCCTTGGGAGACTATGGCAGGTACCCATGGCCGCAGGGCTGACTGGGGCACATGCTAGGAGCAATGCCAAGTGCCGGGCAGTCCTCTGTCCGCCGTGCGCCCAGCACCATGCCAGGTGCGAAGGGAAGCAGCCACGGGCTCCCTGCTCATGGCCTCGCGGGGAAGCAGAGAGCCGGCCCCACAGACGGAGGCACAGACGTAGCTGCAACAGGAGGTCCAGTGCTACTGGGAGTCGGCATATAGGGCTCCCCGGGCTCAATGTCAGAGCCAGTTCAGAAAAGACTTCCCAGGGTGGTGACCACGGTGCTGGGACAGTGACAGAGAGCAGGAGGGAGAGGAGGGGAGGGCTGGGGAGGCCCCAGAGAGGTGGGGGAGCCGCCAGGTCTGCGGGAACCAGGCCCAGGGAGTGGAGGCCAGCCTGCTTGGGAGCGCTAAGAAGGGGGGACACGGGACAGGGTCAGCTGCATGTCAGCAATGTGGAGGGTGGACTAGAGCGGGGCGGGGGGCCCGGGGTGACCGGGTGCTAGAGGCCAGCACTGACATGCGTGGGGGTTTCCGTAACTGGGGCAGGGGGCCGGTTTCCTCATCAGTAAGCCGGGGGGACTCTGTGAGCTGTCAAGTCCTGGGCTTACTAATCCACGGTCACTCTCCAGGGAGCCTCGTCCTGCTGTCCTGGGCTGCTGGGGCAGCCCTGCATCTCTGGAGGGCTTCTGGCTCTTGGGGCGGCTGGGCCCTCCTCCATGTGTCTCTGTCCCTCATACTGACTTGGTGGCCATGTGTGCACTGGCATGATCCAGGTCCCTGGCTGGACCCTGGGCTTCCTAGGGCAGGGGTGGCACCTGCCTTGTGTCCCTAGCCCCCAGCCCAGTGCCGGAGACAAGGCCTGTGCCCGCTGAGTGTCTGCTCCGCCAACGAGGGGTGGTAGACGAGAACCGGGCCCGGCTGAGCCCCTCCCCCCAGCTCCGCTGTCTTGTCCCGCTGCTCTCACCGGACGGGACAGTGATCCATGGAGCTCTACGCAAGCAGCCGCTCTTCGCGGCGCCCCAAGGTGCCCGGGGAGGGCCGGGTGCAGGTGGGGGAGCGGGCCTGGAGGCGGCTCTCACCTGGGGCCGAGGTTCTTCTCTCTAGAGACTCCTGGCGCTGGTGCTGGTGCTGCTCCATCACTTGTCTGCAAGACAACGGCAGAGCGTGTGTGACCCCGCGGTGCTGGGACTGGCACGGCTCTGTGTCTGGGGGCCCAGGCTGCAGAGCCCGGTTCCGCTGGCACGCCCTGAGACCCCTGGGCCGGGGGCCTGGGCAGAGGGCTCGCCTTGCCCGCTCTGGCCCTGACGGCCAGGCTGGCGGCCCTCCCTTCGGGGAGGTGGGGCGTGTGACTGGTTCCAGGTCCCCAGATGGGTGAGAGCTGGCAGGTCCCCTTGGACAGTCCCAGGCACACCTGGGCAGGGAGCCCCTCAGGAAGGCTCAGGTGACCGTCCGGCTGAGTGACCAAGCTTTTCTCCAGGCCGGACGTGCCCATGTGGCTTTCCTGTGGCCTCAGCAGACCTGGTCTCGGGGTCGCTCATTCTTAGGACACCTGACTACAGTCCCTGGCACAGGTTTTAGGCACCGTTGGCTACCAGGAGAAGCGGTAAGGCTGCCCGTCCCCCTTCTTCCCACCACAGAGCTGGCTGCAGGCCAGCCTCCCAGCCGGAGCCACCCGGCACGCTCAGTGCTGTGTGTGCCGTGGCGAGAACCGGCCTGGCTCCTGGAGGCAGAGTGACCTCAGGTGCTCTTAGAGGCGGGTCAGGTGAGGACACTGACCCACAAACACGTCCCCAGAATCTGGGACCGATCAGGGACGGCAGCGAGGCCTCGGGGTCCGTGGGAGCCAAGTGCAGTCAGCGCAGCCGCGAGCAGGAGGTCGGTGGATGCTCTCGCATCTCATCCAGGCCCCACAGGAGAACGCACTGCAGGCGCCGTGGCCCGGGTGAAGGCAGGGGAGGTGGGAGGGGGGCCGGCGGGGTGGGAGGCTGCTGGCCATGCGCCCTCACTGCACCCTCGGTCCATGGGGAGCTGGTGCTTGTCTGGTGCAGGCGCCGTGCCTGGCCTGCAGCAGCTGCTCGGTCAGTGCTTTGTGGAGAACTAGGACTCGGAGCTCATGGTGGCCCTCCCGCAGCGCCTCGTCCAGCGGGGCCCATTTAGGGGTGCAGAGCCTTCTGGCTCGTGCTCTGGGAGCATGGCTCCCAGACTACGTGCAAGCCCGACGAAATAATGGGAGAGGCCCCGCTGGAAGGAGAGGGGTCCGGGAGGGCCCCGGCAGTGTCTACACCGGTGTCTCCGTCCACACTGCTGCAGCACCACCCGAGACCCCAACCCGCCCGGCAGGACCCGTGGGCTTAGACGCCCTGGGCAAAGTGAAGGCTTTTGGAAATCCTTAAAAACCAGGTGTGGACTGGAGACCCTGTGTGGGAGCAAACGGGAGGTCCCTGTGCCTGGAACACCCGCCTCGTGTCTGGCCCCACGGCCAGTCACCGCTGCCCTGGCCTCTCTCCGTGTGAGGTGGCCAGCAGGGACCTGGAGGAGCAGGGTCCCCCGCCCTGTGGCTTGTGTGGACTCCCGCAGTTCACAGATGGGCCCATGGACAGCGGGCTGCAGGCGGCCTCTCGAAGGAAGGCTGGGCTTGGGTGGTGGGTTGGGGGACACACAGCGTGGCGTTTACCGTGCTCTGAGAGATCCGTGTGGACTCGTCTGCCCCGGGGGGGCTCACACACACTTCTCTCGAGGTGGAGGCTGCCCCGGCACCCCGCAGAGGGCTGAGCTGAGGCCACACGAGCCGTCAGTCCTGGTCACTCTGGGCAAGTCCTTTCCACTCGCCGAGCTTTAGCGGACTCGTGAGAGAACAGTACCAGACACAGGAACCCCGGCGGGTTAGCGCGGGAGCGGGGGGACACGAGGCAAAGCCTGTGAAAGCCCTTCGTGAACTCAACATCCCCATCCTGGAGGCCAGGAGACAGGCCCAGGGGACCTGGAGATGACCAGGAACTGACAAAAGGAGCCTTCCCTGCCTGTAGGCAGACTACAAGCGCGCTGCCATCTTCACCTCACCTCCTGGAGGCGAGCAGAGCAAGGATGCCGCTGCTCTGTCCAGCGGGAAACTGAGGCCGAGAGCAGGAGCCTGCCTGGGGTTACACAGCACACCGTCGGGGCCAGAAGGCGCCCAGAGGTGAGGGAGCTGCGGCTTCCACTCCCCAGAGTGGGTACGAGGCTAGAGGAAGACAGGCCCTGGAGACCCTGGCAGCCAGCTGAGGGGTGGGGACAGGGCCTCCCTGACCCCCCCCAGCCCCGCCCCAGTGTGGCCCCTCCTCTGGGAACCTCACCGCCTGGCTCAGAGCCTATCAGAGAGGCAGAACCCCTGGGACGCGCCCTGGGGAGGCTGCTCCCTCCTCGGCCACCAAGGCCTCCCTGTAACCTCAGGACCACAGCACTGGCCCTTCCTCCCAGCCTCGGCACTTGGGAGGCTCCTTGGAGGTGGCGGTGTCATCTTATGGCTCGAAGTCCACGAGCTGCCTCCTCCAGGGGCCAGCAAGGGACAACAGCAACAACGCAGCCCTGGCCATGTGGCCACGCTGTCGCAGAGTGGCTGCGATCCCCGAAGGGCGCTCACGGTCTCTGTCCGCCTCCACCTCAGCTGGGAGGGGAGTGCACAGGGGTTGGGGTCCCCCCTGGGAGGCTGCAGCACCGGCCTGAGGCCCCAGGCCTCCAGCAGACAGCCCCAGGAGGTGCCTCCCATGTGGTGACAGCTACCTGTGCCACACGTGGGCGGGCTGAGCTAACTCAGAGGGAGCCGTACCCAGGAGGCCACGCGCTCCCTTCCTCGCTCTGGCCAAGCAGCCAACACGCGCTCCCTCTTCCTTGTGGGCAGGCCTGTCTGCCTCCCCCTGCTCCCACGCCCCAGCGTGTGTCTCTGGGGGTCCTGGCCCTGCTGGGTGGGGGGGGGGGGTGGTTACCTTCTCTGGATGTCCATCTCATCAGGAGAGGGGCCATTCTGCACCTGACGCTGGGTGGAGGGGCCTGTGGGGCAGAGAAGCACCGTGGTTAGTGGGGAAGAAAGGCCCCGGCAGAACAACCTGGAACTCTCCCCGTCTCTGGCCCACAGGCGACACCCTGGCCTCTCAACAGGCACCCCACCACCCCCCTCCTGTCCCCCGCGGTCGCCTCTCTCCCTGTCTCAGCACTCTTCTCTCGGAGCCAACGAACAGGACCGCATTGCTCCCACGGCTGAGACCCCCTCCTTCCCCTCAAGCTGCGCCTGCCGAGTCCTCACTCCCCGAGTGGCTCGGCCTCCGCGCATCCTACGGAGCTACTCCAACCCAAATCACCAGCGTGCTCGGCCTTGCCAAACCCAGCAGATAGGATCTGGTCTGTCCCGCCCCCTTCTCTCGGTCGCACCCTGAGAGCACAGGGAGGCCCCGCACAGCTGGGTGAGTGTTAGAGCCCGGGCTTTTGCACCTGGGCTGGTGGAGACGTGGCCCGCACTCCTCACGGCCGTGCAGGGCCCGGCTGCCTGCGTCCCGGAGCCTGCGGCTGGGAAGGAGACGGTGAACCACTAAGCGACTGAGAAACCTTCTGGGCCTCACCCTCGCCCTGGACCCTGAAGGCAGGGCCCAGAGCAGTCCAGGTCCGCCTCATGAGCCCCATGTTCGGGCGGGGGCCGGGCTGCGATCATGGGAGAAGGCAGGGCTGAGAAAGAGCTGATTGCTCCTGGCCTTTGCCAGCTCAGGTGCCACCGGGGTGCTGAGCAGAGTCACAGCGATGGGGCGGAGGTTCTGGGCGAGCTGGTCTCCTACTTCACCGACCACGTCTCCTCCCCAGGAGACAGTGGCAGTGACGCTCAGCCCACGGCAAACGCCCCGGCACAGGGAAGGTTTCTGGCACAGGTGCTTCCAGCCGCTGAGGGACTAGCAGGTTGTCCCCTGGGTCAGGGGCACGGCGGGACAGAGAGCAGCAGACTCCATGCTGCAGCGAGTCGTCCGATTCTAGGGCAGCCTCCTGCCCCGCACAGCGGCGCCTCATGTCTCTCCCGGGCAGGCGGTCTGGCGGGATTGCAGCGACGGAAGCCACTGCCTCCCACGGGGCCATGTGCTCTCTCACACGAGGTCTCTGACACCGGGTGGGACACAGCATGGGCGGCACTCTCCATGCCCAGAGTGAGCTTCCATGTTCGGCTCTTTCTAGACTGTGCTGTCCTGGGCCCCAGGATCCTCTTGGGTCCAGTTTCCAATGAGCTGTACCTTGCTGGCAGCCCGGCTCCGGTGCCAATGTTTGGGCTCGGGAAGGAGGTGGATCTGGATGGGGGGCAGCGGCCCGACGCTTGGTGGGAGGAGCTGGCCTTGAGGGGCCCTGCCCAGCACCGCCGTGCACATGAGTGCCTTCGGCGGCTGTCACGGGCCGGCCAGGAGAGAAGGTGCTTGCACACTTTCACAGATGCGACCTTCGTCAGGACCTGGAGTGGAGGCCTGGCACCATGATCACTGCTAGTTTTCCTTCCCGTCTCTACACACATCTTCAAAATTAATTACTTTAACATATAATTTTGCTCTTTTTTAAAAATCGGTTTTTCTGACTATAACTAGCACGTGACAGATGTCCGGTGCACACGTCAGAGCACTTAGAACACGTGACGGAACAAATTCCCGTCGGGAACCTTCTCTCTCCTCCCAGGCAAGGCGTGGGTCTGGGGGCTGCTCTCGGGAGCACAGTGCAGGCACCTTCCCGACTCACCGTGAACTCATCTCCACGGTCACAGGCCTGGTGACAGCCCCCGCAAGGACCTGTAACAGGTAAGGATGTGGCCCCAAAAAGGGGAAGTGACTTGCTCAGGGTCTCCCCGACAGCAGGCAGCAGAGGCAGCCTCAAACGACCCGCAAAAGGCCGCTGTCTTTCCCCTGTCCAGTCCCACCATGGGGTCAGAGGGAGGCCAGCTTAAGAGTGAAGAAGGAAGGTGCCAGGTGGGCACTCCAGGGCACGGGGCAAGGGGCTGCCTTCCCACAGACCGGACAGGTGTCCTCTGACCCCAACCCAGCGGCTCTGTGCTGCCACCCACTTGTCCTGGCTGAGGCACGAGGAATTCAAGACGTCTCAGCCCCTGGTTCTGGGAATCGGGCCCACGCTGCTCTGCTGCTGGCTGGACTTCTGGAAACTGGCCCCTGCCTTGCTCCGGGGGCCTGGCCTCTGCTGCTGTGCCCAAGCCTGACCCTGGAGTTGCCCTTCTTCCAGGGCCAAGCCCCTGTCCAGCACCGGGTCCGAGGCCTGGATAGCCTGGCCCAGCCTGGCACTGAGGTCGGGGGAGGCCTGGCTCTGCTAGCCACTTAGCAGTCTCATCACCCGCTGGCCTGGCCTGGCCTCCGTCACTGGGACCGCTCGTCAGGACCCCGGAGAGCAGCCGACAGCCTGCACAGCGGTCCGTGTGGGGTCCTGTGCTGGGGCCCCTCTTTTTGCCTGCTGGGCTGGCCTTCCTCCTCAGCCAGCCCGTCCCTCCCGAGGGTGCAGGATGTCCGTCAGGGCCTGGCTGCTCCCAGGGGACCCGGGCCCCCGCACTGCAGGCCAGGCTCCCCTCGGCCTTCACGACCCTGCTGAGGGAGCAGATGGGGACCTCGTGCCTCCTCCTGCCCCTCCCACCTGGAGTTGGTCACCGGGTCTCACTGCAGAGCTGCCGGGCCTGAGATATCCCCCCCCGCCTCTCTCCCCACACGGGGCTGCCTCGGTGTCCTCGCTGGCTCAGCTCTCCCCTCCCACCCCTGCTTCCTGCCCCTCCTCCACACTGCTCCCTGAGTCTGACCACGGGCCGTGCTCCCCAGCTCTCTGTCCCTGTGCGGCGTACCGTCTACAGCACTCAACTCCACGGTCGCCTCTTCCAGGAAGCCTTCCCACATCCTCACGCTCGTCACCGCTCGATACGCAAGGGCCTCCGTCACAACTTTCTCACTAACACGACGGCACTTTGGAAGCAACCTTCTCTTCCCTTCGAGGTCCTGAGCTGCTTGAGGGCAGGGACCACATCTCTTTCCCGTCACTGCATGCGCAGTCCCTGGCTCGCGCCAGATACTGGGGACGGTTGGCTGACTTGAGTCAGGATGGTCAGAGGGAACTCGTGACCGCCAGCCCAGGCAGGGTGCACAGGAAGGGACGGGGCTGGACTCACTCAGATAAAAAGAAAGGTCACCAAGGAGGTAGAAGCCGCAGGGACATAAACGATCCCCCGGTTCAGGCTTGTACAGAGAGGGGGCTGCCCAGGGGATGGGTGGCGGCCAGCGCCAGGGCCCCACCGCCGGCCGGATGCCTGGGCGCAAACCCAGGGGCACACCGCCCGGCCCAGCCTTTGTCACAGGGCCTTCTGTTTGCCGTGCGCCTCGGCACAGGACCCCCTGGCTCTGCACAGCCGTGCACGGACTTGGGCACCCCTTCGGTCGTGCGACGCCCCTTTGCACGTGTACGGCAGACGCTTGTTCAGAAAGATCACGTTTAACTGCCTTGTCCCCAGGGGACTGACCTGGGCGGGCGGGCGTGCGGGGTGGCCCGCGGCCGGGACGGGGAGGCCTGGCCGGAGCTCTGCCCCGCACGCGTCTGGGAGACGAGCATCGGTGTGAACCCCAGGGCCTGGCGCAGCCGCCTGAAGAAGAGGTGCCCCGCACGAGGTGGTCCGTGAGCCACAAAGGCCCGCGCAATACTCGTTCTCAGCACTGAGCGCAAACGGCCTGGCTGGCCTCTCCCCGGAGCCCAGAGGTCCTGCTGGTCACAGACCCGCCTGCGGCCTGTGCGCGAGAACAGCCCTGTCCCCCAGCCGGCGCTTTTAGGAAGGGGCTCGCTGTCGCCCTCCCTGCCGCCTTCCCGGCCGCTTCTGGGGCCCCACAGAAGGGGTGGTGGGGCCCTGGGTGGTGAGGGCACTCGCCGGGGCCGGGGGACTCCTCACGATGGCCCCGGTGTCACAGCTCGTTGCGTGTGGGGGGTGGTCCAGGGCGCCCACCCAGTCAACCCTTGCGCACTCTCTCACTCGCCTCCGACACGTTTTGTCGAAGCCAAAATGGAGACCCTCTCGGCACGACAGACCCGTGGGCAGGAGCAAGGGAAACGTGAGGTGGGGTGGCCACTGCAGGTGCCCGTGCACCACCGGCGTGAGGGCCCGGCGCCTGGCAGGAGTGCTCGCTGTGGGGGGGCAGGCCAGGGCAGAGGGTGCCTCAGGTCTGAACACAGAGGGGGACGGGGACTGAGGGCGTAGTCCAGGCCTGTCCCGCCCCCCCCACCCCCCCGCACGAGGGACGCTTCCTGGGGGAGGTGCTGACTTGCTGCTGTCTCGGGGGCCCACCTGCCAGATGGCACGAAGTCCCGCTGAACACCTGCTTCTACAGAACACGTTGGTGACCCGGAGGAGGGCTGTTCAGCCCTAGGGGTCAACGGGGTGGGGAAGACAGGGAGGAAACTGGAACCAGAGCCACGAGCTCGCGTGGGAGGGGGGACGCGGGGCCGGGGCCGAGCCTCATGCCACAGAGGCTGAGGGACCGAAGAGAGTCAGTGTGACTGACCTGAGGCACTGAAGTCGGCTGGACCAAAGGGGAAAAGTGGGGCAGGGGGTCTGCGGTCCTCGCTGGGGGATAACGCCTCCCCCCCTCCCCCCCGCCCCGCCAGGGGACTTGGGGCCGCCACCCCCGCTCGGTTTCTCGCCCAGGAGCAGGGTGTTAATGATTGCCACACCCTCCCCACGGCTGCTCCCAGGTGGGATGAGACCACACCTGGCACTGGGACTTTCCAAAGGCTTCTGTGCCTCCGTCTTTGACGTAAGGATCTGACAGGGGGTTCCGACGGGAGGTGTGACTGTCCTCAGCAGGGCCACCGTGTTTCCTGGAGAGGGGCAGGGGCAAGCAGCTCAAGGAGGGAAACGTGGCGGTGTGACCCGACTCCGGGAGAACCAGCCAGACGTGCGGGGCCCCACTTGGGCCCCCAGCCTCGCTGCTGGCTCGCGGGTCACTTCCTCGTGGGGACCCTGCTAGCGCTGAGCTCCCTGTCCACCCCACCTGCAGCAGGAGCGGCGGCAAAACGACCCAGGCCACCGGGGCGCTCTGGCTTTTACTCTCCAGGGACGTAACTGTCTGGTTCTCTGTGTTCCCAGCGCACAATGTCGTTCTTGGCCGACGGTCAACACTCAGCAAATATCTGTTGAATGAAGGAGCGATGAGCCCCAGGCAGACTGTGTGCGGATCTCTGGCCAAGGCTGAGACGGCGGCAGGCGCCACGGTCTTCAAGCTCTCGTGTCGTGGCTGGAAACAGCGACCGGGCCGGGGACTGTGCCTCGTAAGCCGTGGCCACCGCGGCAGCAGAGGCACCGCAGGCTGCCAGCGGAGGTGGGCTTGGGAAACAGCACAGAGGGGAGAAGGGGGGAGGGCACCCAAGTTTACGAGCAGCCGCTACGGTCTGTGCCCGGGCTCTGTCCTGAGCCCTGAGGGCCCAGCCCCCGAGGGTCCCCCGCGGGACCACACAGGTGCAGGCCTAGAGGCCCCTCCAGGCCACCCCGGGGAAGGCGGCCCAGCCCTCCCACTACCCCTCGTTCCAATTTTCCAGTCGCTGGTGGCCTCTTCTGGACTGCCCCGTGTACACGCATCCCCTGCCGCGGGAGCCTGGAGGCAGGACACGCCGGCTCTTGGTGGAGCTCTGCTCTAAGTGGGTAGGCGTCTTGGGGAGACCCTTCCCTCTCTGGGCCTCAGTTTACCATAAAGTGAGAAGGATGGAATCAAGGATCACAGGGTTCTAAACGTTGACAATATAAAAGGACAAAGAAGGAAATGAATCGATACGGGACCGGAGGTAATGGAGACGGTGGGATTCCTTCCCTTTTTCTGAACTTCCAGATGACGGACGGGTACGCTGCACGACTCATAGTAAAGCAGCGCTGGGCGGAGAGTCCCTGGGGAGGGACAGGGGCCCCTCCGGTGCTGCGGGTGGGCTGGGGGGCTCCCTAGAGCTCCTGGCCCGGGCGCCCACTTTAAATCATACAGCCTGCGGGCGGCGGAGAAGCCGAGGCGTCGCCGACACCGCCTCCTGAGAGAGGCTGTCCGCCCGCCCATTAACATGCATGAGGCCCTGGGACACCGGCCTCCCAGCTCCTCTGGGACAGAAGGGCCGGGCCGGGTTTCGCGTTAGCGTCTCTAGGAAAGGCATCCCCAGGCCCTCCTGAAGAACAGGGAACCTGAGATCCCAGGAGCACCAGGACAAAGGATCCAGCGCCTGCTCGGTGATGCTTGATGGAATTTCTGGCCGGTGAAGGAGAGCTACCTAATCTGAGCTGGGCAGGGTCCCAAGCCCCCGAGGGCCCCGCCCCTGTGCTGTCTCTCTGCTGGCTCCTTCTCTCTCTGGGGGGTCCCCGCATTTAGGACTGACTTAGAGCAGCACTCCGAAACGGGGCAGGCTTCCCAGACCAAGTCCTCAGCACTCCTTCCCCTCTCATTTCAAGCTGCCAGGGGAGCTACTGTCTGGGTGGGGACGGAGTCTGTGATCTGGGCCCGAGTCTTCGGAGGCGCCTCGCCAAGGCCACACAGGAATTGGTGGCAGGGCTGGGACCAGTGCCCGGGACAAAGGTCTCCTGGCCCAGGGCTCAGGCTGGACAAGCAGCCACACCTTCGTGCTCAGGAGACGGGGCGGCGGTGCGGAGCCCGCCTCCTGTGTTCGGCTCAGCAGCAGACAAGTCCCGCCTGTCGCCTCCTGGCATCACCATCATCACAGGAAGAGAGGCAGCTCAGCTGCCTGCCTAACGTGAGCCCGGGTGAATCTCCCAGTGCCGCTCCCGCTGAGGCCTAATGAACTGAGGCTCACGGGGGGCTGATGCATAAGCCCTCGGGTCCTGTTCTCCTCAGATGGCCAGGGCCAGCTGTCACCCACCGGACTCCTGCAACAGACCCTCATTCCTGAGCCCTCCAGCTGCGGTTCAACCATCCCCCCACGGTGATCAATGTCTAGAGCTGCATCAGAGAGGCCAGCGTCTAAACGACCTGTAGACCTGGAGGGGCAGCCAGTGTAGATGTGGGGACACCGTTTTGGAAAGGCCGCACAGTGAGGAGCACGCACCTGGAGTGTGGGGAGGACAGGCCTGGCGAACACCCACCTCCCTGTCCCCATCCTGGGCTGGGGGCTCCTGAGGCCCAGGGGAGGGGTGGGCTTGCTCGCAGGGGCGGGGGGTGAGGGCGCCTGGGACTCAGGCTCCCAGTGGCCAGGCCAGGACATGCCAGCCGGCCTGCCTCGTCCCGCAGGCCGCGCACCCCAGGCCCCTCACTTTCCGGGTGAAGTGACTGTCCTCTGTTTCCTAACAAGCTCACTTCGGGACATAGAACCAACCTTGGTAAGAACCTCAAACAGAAAGAGGCACAATAAAAATAGATCACGCCTTTAGAGTAAGAGTCACAGGTGATTTTGGTCATTAATCTGCTCCAGTGCCCAGGGTGGGGCCTACGAGGCCTCTCAGAGGTGGGGAAACTGAGGCACGGAAAGGGCCAACAGCCGCCCAAGGCCACACACGTGTCCAGTGACCGGCAGTGCTGGGACAGCAGCTCAGTCCCGGGCCCAGTCTGCGCAATGCTGCGTCCGTCCCCACTCCCGCAAGGCCTCGGTGACCAACTGCACCTACCCTCTGCTGGCCCCCGACAGGCGCTTTGTCCGGAGACCCAGAGCTCACGCCGCCGCCCCAGCAGCTGTGGGCAGAGGCAAGGCCTGCGAGGAGCAGGGAGGAGAGACCCCATATACGGAGCAGAGAGGAGCCCCCATGAGCAGCAAGGAGAGGCCTGTGAGGAGCAGGGTGGGGTCCCCTGTGAGGAACGGGGAGGACTCCCCTGGGAGTAGTGAGGAGAGACCTCCTGTGAGGAGTGGGGAGAGACCCCCCATAAGGAGCAGAGAGGAGCCCTCCATGAGGAACAGGGAAGAGCCTTAGAGGAATGAGGAGGACTCCCGAGGAACAGGGAAGAGAGACCCCCCGCGAGGAGCGGGCAGGAGCACCGCGTCACCTACAGCTCACTCTGCAGAGCACGGTGCAGCGGCAGCGGCAGAAGCAGAGGCAGTGGCAGGTCCACTCTCTGCTGACCATCCCGGGCAGCCCCGGGCGCGGTCTGGCGGGGCGCTTCTCGCCTCCCGGCCACTTACCTCTCCTTCCTCGGCCGCCAGCTCCGCAGTGGGAAACCGATACGCCCGCCAGCCGTCAAATGGGCTTCACTGCCTCAATCTTTAATGAGGCTTCCCGGCTAACCTATCAGAACCCTCCTGCCTACCTGACTCTAGCAGGTTCTGGGGGCTGCGGAGAAGTATCCAGACCCCTTGAGGGGCCAGCCCCCAGGCCGTGGTGACGCCAGGCGTCTGCCGGAAGAAACCCCCCACCCTGGCTCTCCTCCTGTCCCCTGCAGGCAACGGGGTGGGACTGGGCGGGCACAGAGCCAGCAAGCACCGAGTGGCCGGCCCAAGGCAGAAGCGTCGGCACCGTTCGCGCAGGCCGCCCGCTCCCCCCCGGGCTCCCCAGGCACCCCTGCTGCTGTTCCTCACTCTTCCCTTCCTTGCCTGCATGTTGGCTCCCTCCCGACCAATCCCTGCCGCTCCTGCCTTCTGTTCCAACCCAATTGGCTCCGTCCCCCTGCCAGGGGGCACGCCTCTCTTCCACTGCCCTGGGACCCCTTCCTGCCGCGACACCATGGGCACCATGACTGGTCTTCTGCCAGGAACACTGATCCGCACTGCCCAGGTTAAGTGGGTCTCTGAGCCTGTGGAGCATCCCCTGGCTCCTCGGGTGGCAGTGATGGTGGCTTCCCCTTGTCTCCTTCCTGCTCTGCCAGAGTGCCCTGCACCTTCGTGCCCTAAGGAACGTGTCCACGGCCGATACCTGAGTGTCTCCACTATTTACCCCACTGGACTGCAAGCTGGAAGGCAAATCCCACGCCGGTCCCTCCTCGTCCCTTAGCGCCCAGCACAGGGCCTCGCATGCTGCGCGCAGGGAGTGTGGCCGGCCTGAATACGGCACCCGCTCTGTACCGGATTTGGGTCAGCCCCTCAGGAGAGCAATGCTAATTGCCCAGGTCCAACCTGGCTTTCTGCTCTGCCCTCTGCTGGCGTCCAGGGGAGGCCACTGCCCCGCAGGTCGCCTCCCTGCGCTGTCCAGGCCTCAGCCCCGCCCCTCCTCGGGGGTCTCCAGTTCAGGCTCGCCCCGCAAGCCACATTTGCAGATGAAACAACAGGAAGTCCTTCTGTGCCCTCCCTCAGCCCGGTTCCCATGGGGCATCCTCACTTTTGGGCGCAAGGCCTCCTATGCACTAACCTGCCCGGCAGCCCCCGGCTGCCTCCTCCAGGGCCCTCTTTCCCGACCTGTGACACCTGGGCCAGGCGCCACCTGCTTCCCTTACCCTCTTCCTTCTTTACTTCCCTGGGGGTCAGATGCAAACGTGCCAACGACGCACAGATCCATAAGGGATGACACTGGAATTCAACGAATGTGGCACCCCCTCCCGACACGCTGCCACGCTGCCGAGGAGGGTGCCCCGAAGGCTGGTACCTCATCTCCCCTCCATTTCCTCCTTGACGCGGGGTTCGTGTGGTCCTGCCTGTCCAGATCCTTCCCCAGGCCACCGACATCCATTCTGAGGCTCTCTGGGACCCTGGGCAGGCTGGCCACAGTCCCCCTTTGGAGACTGCATTTCCCTGCCTAAGGGGCTGCACCAGGGAGGCGGCGTCACAGTGCCGACAGCGGCCCCACCACTGCTCTGGGCGCCTGGACTGGAGGCACTGAGAGCTGAAAGCAACCCTGGCGCAGCCACTTATTCTTGACCTGGGACGCGTTACTGTAACAAAAGGCACTACTTGGCGTGGAGTGTGGATCAGAACCTCACCAGCGGCAGCCTGGACTCTGATATGGTGCGGCCCACCAATGCCATTTTCTTTCCATCGTAGGTAGTCCCGAGTGAGTGACATTCTGCATCTGTGGAATTCTCACGACGCATCCCAGAGGTGGTGTTATTATTACCCATCTGGCCAGGGACGCCCGGAGACATTAAAAACTTGCCTGGATCACATGAGCGAGTGACAGAGTCAGAATGAGAACCGGGACCAGGACCGGGACGGGACCTGCAGCTTCGGATCCCACGCTGCCCCCTCTGGAGTGGCTACACTGTGCGGACCGCCCGGAGCAGAGGCCCCCGGGGACGGGCTCTCTCCGTGGCATTCAGTCGGGCAGCTCGCGGCCGACCACGGGCCACTTCTACTCAAAAAGCGGTTGAACATCAAGGGCGCTGGGGTGGCTCAGGCCACCATCTCACCATTCGTGAGTTCGAGCCCCACGTCGGTCTCTGCACTGGCAGTGTGGAGCCTAGAACCCGTCTCGTCTCCCTCTCCCTGCCCCTCCCCCGCTTGTGCTCGCACTCTCTCTCAATGACAGAAACAAACAAAGCGGTGCAGGTTAGGAAGAAGCGGCTGGAGGAACTGAAGGCGGGGCCGCGCAACGACCCTGTGTTCATTCTGTTTCAGCTTCGGCGTCCCCCTGACTCCCAACCGGACGGCACCTGCAGCCTTTCATACCCGCCCCGGCTGCGCAGTGCCCACACCCGCCAGCAGGCCATGGTGCCCCAGGAGGCCGCAGTGGGTTCCAGCACCAGCCTCCGCAGAGGGAGAGGAAGGACACGTGCCGCACACAGGCAGGCAGACAGCCGGGCCTGAGCACTGTGCTTAGAGTCGGCCTTCCCGGGCTGCTTTCTCCATCCTGGCCCTCGACAGACTGGTCCATGGGCTCTGTTCAGTAAGCACGTGTTCCCAACTTCTCACTCCGACGGAGGCAAGCAACCCAGGGAAGTTATTTCTAGACCAGGTCACACAGGAACATTCTGGTAATGCCGCCTGGCTCGGCGATACTCAGCTGCGTCCGAGTTCCTGAGGTCAGCACCGGTGGGGCCGGCAGCCAATCCCACCCCCACCCCGTGCCCGTCACCCCTGCACTCTGCTTCTGAGGCCAGTCTGCTCTCTGAGCTCTGCTCTGAAACTGAAATGGGCTCCCATGCCTGCTGTGGGCCCTGCTAGTTGGGGGCCGGCACCCCGACAGCTTGGCAGCGCTCTGGGGGTACGGGGAGGAACGGGGAACACGGACCACCGGGAGTGTTGGTTTTACTGAAAGGTAAGGTATTAAAAACAGGGAAATAAGCACAGATACACCGGGAAATAAGCACAGATACACCAGGGAGCGGAACACGAAATCCACGGAGTGGGGGAGTGTCTGGGCCACACCACAGCCCGCCCTGTGGGGGGGACACGCCCAGCCCCGTCCTCAGAGCCCGGCGCTTCCTGAAGTGTCTTTCCTGCCTCCCTCCGGCGGTCCCTGCGCTTGTGCTGCAGCATGTCCCCGCCTGTGCCCTGCAGGCCACCTCCTCCTTGGCTGGCTCCCTCCTCCCTGAGCCCGACCCGGCCTGGCGCCCCCCCGCCTTCTGCTCGAGCTGGGTGGGTGCCAGCCTGCACCCCTGCCGGACCTCGAGCGCCTCACGGAAGAGGAACACCCGTGCTCCTGCTTCCACGCCACCATGCGGAGTTCTCAACACAAGCTGTTACACCACTCCATGCGACATATCAGAAAACCGAGTTTCGGAGGCACAAATTGCCGTCGAGGTCGGTGGTAACGCTGGCTCAAGCCGGGGACCGCAGCTGCACCTGCCCGCCGCCCCGAGCAGGGCCTGTGCAGCTGGGAAGCGGGGGGCCGCGCAAGTGCTGGGTGTGCACTGTGGTGCCGGACGCCAGCAAACCATTGCCGACTCCATCTGGGAAGAAGTCGGAGCGCCGCAGAGGCGGGGCGGGCAGAGCCAAAGCTCCCAGGCCTCCGGAGGCTGCAGCCAGGCCCCGATCCTTCGCCTCTGCAGATGTGTTTGGCAGGGACGGGAGGCTGTGCAGGCCTGGGCCCTGCCGGCTCCTGCCTGACCGTCCAGGGGAAGGGCTACGCCTCAGAATACTGTGCTCAAAGCTGCCCCTGGAGCCCCGGCCCTGCCTCCCCTAGCCTCCCCGAGTCGCCCTCAGCGTCCAGGCCGGGCAGCCCTTCGGCGGAGAACCGTGGCAGGTCTCTGTGCCTTCGCACGCGTGGCCGCCTCCCTTCAGAGCCGCTGGCCAACTCCTAGCCACACGTGGAGATGCACACCAGGCTTGCCCACCACAGAGGCTCCCCCGACGGCCCTGCCCCCGCCGCGTGCCACGCCTGCTCAAGAGGCTCCCACAGACCCGCGATTCCGTCACAGCACCTGCCACACCACACGTCCGCCTGAGCCCCGGGATCGCGGGCGCGCGCCGCACTCATCCCTGCGGCTGGTGTAGCGCCCCGCACGGCGGCTCCGTGGACGTCTGTTCGCTCAGACGTCTGTTATCCCACGAGAATCGTGTGCCGGGCACGCGCGCTGCTCCCCCGGGACTTACACACCCAGGGCACGCATGGCGCCAGAACACAGCAGGTGAGAGAACTGAAGTGACAGGACGAGCGAGCAGAAGTGGGAGGGAAGGAGCCACGGGCTACGAGGAGGGAAGAACGTTCTAGGCCGAGGGACATCAGGTCTAAGACCCGGTGTCGGGGCCAGTGTGATTGGAGGGGGGAGGAGGGAGAGCGGGAGGAGGTGGGCTCGGAAGGCGCGGGGCCGCGTGGTCCGTGCGGGCCTTGGTAAGGATTTGGGTTCGGTTCTGAGCAGGGCCAGACGCCTCTGGAGAGTCGGGAGCAAGGGCTGACCCAACGTGCGCTGGCCTGGAGAAGGTCCCCCTGCTGCGGGTGAAGAGCAGACCCTCACGGGCAGCGTAGAAGCAGACGAATCACGTGGGTGTGTGCTGTCAAAACCCCCCCGTTTGCTGAACAGATACAATGGGCGAATGAAGACAAGCCGCAGACAGGTGGGGGCAGGGCCTCCGATGCTCACACCCCGTCCCCTCCAGAAACCAACCGGTGCCCCAAGCGCAGCACCGGGTTTCCGAGTCCCTGTGACGATTACTCAGAGGAGCTGGCGCGTATCCCGTAGGAGTGACGTGTGGCAGAAGGCTCACCTGTGTGAGTCTCATTCTTGAGGAAAGAAATACGTGTTGGGTGAGAAAACAGAAAAGGGATGCTAATGAACACCTGACTTACTTCAAGAGGCACTGGCATTTGGCCGTGGAGACGGGCCCGGCCGAGCGCCCCTAACAGCCAGCCAGCCCATGATCTGGCTGAGCTGTGGTGACAGAGCCTGGAGGCCACCAGCTGACGGGGGCTCTCCCGACTGGCACTCTGGACGGGACAGACGGGGCCTGGCGATTAGGAGGCTGTGGCTGCGTCCCTCCCCAGCGTGGCCTGGGGCAAGCACTTGCTGCTGTGGGCCCCTCATGCTAGAGTGGGGACCAGATTCCCTAACATCCCCCTGACGGCCTTGGGGGGCGTGAAGACCCAGGGGGACGAGTGAGCAGGTGGTGTGTGGGAAGGGGTCACAGCCTCTCCTCATGGAGCAGGCCCCACTCCTCCCACACCAGTCATGGCTCTGCCCTTGCTGAGGGGCGAGGTCCTAGGACAGCGTCGGTGGACGGGGTGCCCCATGAGTGACGGCACCGCCCTGGTATTCTTGTGGCCTCATGGCTGACGAATCACAGTCCCATCTGCTCTCATGCTGCTGCGCTCATTGTAAAGACCAGGAAACTGGGGCGCAGGGAGGGATGATGGCGGCTCATGGCTGCCGCGGGTGCAGGGCCTGCAGCCCGGGCTTACCCTCTGTCGTCCGCCCCCAGGGACTGTCATCCCCGCCAATCCCCTCACTGGGCCCCGACCAAGGCACACGGGCAGAGGCCGGCGAGGCAGACACGTGCCAAGCCCTGCCCGGGCACGGTGCTCAGGCCGCAGCCACGGGAAGCCAGGAGCCCCACAGAAATCTCCCCACTAGTGCTCGGGAGAGAATCCTGGGGCTGCCGGAAGGGGGTCTTTCTTCTCCAGGAAGTGAACTGCAGACAAACCTGCAGCTCCTTAACGGGAGATAATGGTGGGGTGTTTGGAAATCGGGGGGCCCCCGAGAGGGGTACCAAGTGCTGTCAGTGTGCAGAGGGAGACTCCAACATCAGGCGGGGTCCCAAACCACCGAGACCCGCTGTGCCCACCCTCCTCGTCGGCTGCTCCCACCTCCCCTCAGTCCCACTGCACAGCCGTGAGGCCCGGCCTCCCTCTGTGTCCCAGAGGGGGACGCTCAGCATCACCACAGGCATTGACATTGTTAGCTGACTTTTCAAATACATATAAAAAACAAGTTAATGAGGTGCCTGGGTGGCTCAGTCGGTTAAGCATCCGGCTTCGGCTCAGGTCATGATCTCACGTTCGTGGGTTCGAGCCCCGTGTCGGGCTCTGTGCTGTAAGCTCAGAGCCTGGAGCTGCTTCAGATTCTGTGTGTCCCTCTCTCTGCGCCTCCCCCTTCCATGCTTTGTTTCTCTATGTCTCAATAACAAATAAACATTAAAAAAAAGTTAACTTCAGATTGTTCCAGCATTCCACGGGTGACACAACAGCTCACCCTCACAACAGCCCTGTGAGGTAGGTGCGGTACTCGTCACACGCATGGAGAAACAGTCTCAGAAAAGTGCGGTGACTTGGCCAAGGGCACACCCTTGGCACAAACCGCACTGGAGCCCAGATCCGCCCGACTCCACGTCCGACGTGCACCTGCCATGGGGCCACCGACGACTGTAGGTCCGTGAACTCGAGGCTGCCGGTCGGGGAAGGTGCTGTCCTCTGTGCAGGGGTGGCGGTAGGCGGGCCAAGGTGACGGGTGCGATTTCTGTGTGAGACAATTCTATTTGCCATGTCCCTCAATCACAGATAGCACCCCTCACCTTGCGCCCAGTTTCACAGGCTTGCGAGCGGTGCGGGTGCAGGAAGGCGGCCTCGGTCTGCAGGGTGGCGGGGTGGCGGGACGGCAGGAAGGACCCGGCTGCATGGGGCACACGGAACAGCCCCAGGGGCGCGGTGGCAAGCTCACCCACTCCCCATGCACCTAGCGGTGCCAGCCCTGCCTCGGGGCACTGCAGGTGTGGAGAGCAAGGTGCCTGCCCTCGAGGGGCTCACAGTCTAGGACCCAGTGGGACGGACGGCCCATGTTCAGAGCCGGTGAGCGAGCCCTGAGGTCCGCTGGGGCGCCCGGAGGCACAGAACCGCCAGGGCAGGGCAGGCCAGCCGCACAGAGCGTGATGGGGACGGCGCGGGCTGGGGAGGGGCTTGTCACACGGACCCCCGCTGCGCAGAAAGGTCACGACAGCCCCAGCAGGGAGGCCAGGCTGAAGAAGGGAAGAGAAGCTGACCAGCAAGGGCCCTGCTCCCAGCCTTCGGGGGACAGACGGTGTGCATACGGGCAGAGTCAGAGACGTGTCCCGGGATGGGCGCAGCGCACACCTTCATCAGTGCGAAGTGTCCAGGGCAATCGTGCACGTCCAGGGGCCCTGTACTGAGACCCAAGACCTGGCAAGCTCCTGGGGCCCGATGTGCTCCCTTGGCCTGGCCTGGGTACGGCTAGATCTCTCAAGTTAGCATCCTGGTTTCCGAGGGTCCAGGGACAAACAGGACCCCTGGTGACGTCCAGCCCGCTGGATTCTCATGTTGGGAACAGTGGGCTGTGCCAAGCGGTGTGAACCTTGGTGATGCAGGCAGGGCCAAAGCATGGGGCGTAGGGGTGGAGGAGGCCGCCACAGCTGAGGGGCAGCTTCGGACAGGAGGTGTGGGGCCCGACCGCGTGGGGCAGGGGCATTCCGGGAAGCGTGGGGACGTGCCCGTGCAACCGGGCACGGATGCCCCACCTTCTGTGTCTTGAGCAGAGGCTAGTCAGGAACCGGCCACCAGAGGGCAGTCGGGGTTGGGGGGGCACGGGAAGACGTGGGTCTTTCAGGGAGGGCCAGGCCGGCCTACGTTCTGCGTCTCCGGGGAGGCAGAAAGTGCCAAGGGCCTCGGCAGGCTGGAGAGGGAAGTGTTTTTCTGTAGGGGAAGAGGTGGGTCACTGCCCACAGGAAGGTCATGAGAAGTGAGATTCGGCCCGAGTGGGAGCGGCTGGGAGGTGGCACGGGGGGACCGGGGCCGGCCTCCACGAGTAGGGGTGACACGACAGCGTCCTTCCCACGCCCGCGTGGCCGTGGCGCTGGGTACGATCAGGGACGTGGGCGCGGGCGACACACTGCTCCTCCCGCACCAGGACCGTCCTCTCTTGGAACACACCGGTGACGTTCTCACAAGCAAGCCGAGAGAGGAAAGACTATTCCGTGTCATTCCCTGAGGCCCAACGAAAACACACACTTCATCGCGTGTTTTAAGTCCCTCCGTGTGGATTTCCACGAAGCTACCACGTTTTTCTTTCTTTTTTTTCAGAGCCCAAACGGGTACAAGACACAAAGGAAACAATTCTGGCTGCGGCCGGGCGAGGTTCCTGGCAGACCCAGGCTCCCGGAAGCCCTCAACGGAACACTTTGAGATTCACTGCACCCCCTCCCCCTATAAACCGTGGACAAAGTCGCCCCCGACCGCGCTGCTGCTGCCCCAGCCCTGCCCAAGCCTCCAGCGCCAGGTTCTGCCATCCCGGGCCTGTCCTGTGTCCAGGATCCGCGACTCGGGGATCCTTTCCTGACCGCCAGCCCCCAGGCCCTGCCACCAGCGCCGCTCCTCGCTGGACGCCCTCCATCTCCTGTGAGATCAAGGTGAGGGGGCGTGACTGTCTCATTGTCCACCTGCAGGGACTGAGGCCTGGAGTCCTGCCCAGGAGCAGACGGCCCCCCTGCAGCCACCGGGCTGCTCCCCACCCCTGTCCGGGGCTGGGGCACGTGTATTCCAGTCCACCCCCTGGGAAGAGGCTCCGTCCTCCAGCCCTGGGGACCATGGCTGCCTACCCAAGTGTGCACGGGCCCCGGCCCCCGGTGATCTGTGTGCAAGACCTCACATCCACTGTGCGGGTTCTTTTCTTCCCTCCCTGACACGTTCTGGCCCCCGGTGATCTGTGTGCAAGACCTCACATCCACTGTGCGGGTTCTTTTCTTCCCTCCCTGACACGTTCTGGCTCGGTCGCAACTTGAAGCTGGGCCAGCTACCCCTGTCATCCCCTCCTGGGAAAGGCCGTGACCTTGGGGTGAGTTGGAGGTTGCTGAATCTTCTGATTTTGAAGGTTTCTTGGGGTCTTAGTGGGAAATTGAGAAGTGAACCCTCTGCTTTGCTCTGGGGTTTCCCCTCTCGATCCTGAGTTGACAGTAGGAAAGAAGAGGCTGCGGGTGAAGTGAAGGCTACCATGCTCCATGAGGCAAGAATGCGGAAGAGCCTGGGGCGCCTGGGCGGCTCAGTGGGTTGTGTCTGACTTCAGCTCAGGTCATGATCTTACAGTTTGTGAGTTCGAGCCCCACGTCGGGCTCTGCGCTGACCGCTCAGAGCCTGGAGCCTGCTTTGGATTCTGTGTTTCCCTCTCTCTCTCAAAAATAAACATTGGAAAAAAAAAACGTGGAAGGTCCTGCTGTAGCCCCGGGAAGGCCAGGCTGAAAGTCGTCAGAGTCAAAAGGGGCAACAAGGGACAGACGAGCCGTCCCAGCCTCCTGGGCGCGGACTGTCACAGTCCTCTGCTCTCCTCCCAAAGATTTCTTGGTCTTTGGGCCCAGAGACAATGTCTTTTATTTATTTACTCATTCATTCATTTATCTATATTTAAATTTTAATGTGTGGAAACAGGGCAAGGGAGGGGTAGAGAGAGGGAGACATAGAATCCAAGGCCCCAGGCTCTGAGCTGTCAGCACAGAGCTGGATGCGTGGCTCGAACCCATGAATCGTGAGATCATGACCTGAGCTGAGGTCAGACACTTAACCTACTGAGCCCCCCAGGTGCCCCAGGCTCTTCCACGTTCTTGCCTCGGGCACTTAACCAAGTCAGCAACCCAGGTGCCCTGAAAATGTTTTTTTTTAAGTTTATTTACTCATTTTGAAAGAAGAGAAAGCACGAATGGGGAAGGGAGAGAGAGGGAGGGAGGAAGACAGAGAGCAAGGCAGAGAAAGAACCCCAAGCAGGCTCCACACTGTCAGTGCAGAGCCTGATGCCGGGCTCGAACTCACGAGCCGTGAGATCATGACCTGAATGAAATGGAGTGGGACACTTCACCGACTGAGCCACCCAGGTGCCCGGGAAAACTTTTAGGAAGGAATGGACGTGTCAAACCCAGGGCTCTGGGGCGAGTGGGAGAACCCTCAGGCACAGCCTCGCGCTGCCCCTGGCTTTCTGTGTGGCCAGCAAATCCCTCCCTCACCTCAGTTTTGTCATCTATAAGATGCACACTGTTTCACGAGGCCCAAGCCCTCTCCAGGCCCCCACTCCTTGCTCGCCTGGGCCTCGACCACCTGTCTTCACACCAGCAATGGCTTCGGGGAGGGAGGGCTTCTCAGAAACTCACTTCCCCAGGTGGCTGGGTGCCCTCAGCCTGGGGTCTTGCCGCAGGTGTCCCTAAGAGCCCCGAGTCCCAGAGCAGTGGGGGGCAATGGGGGTATGTTCTTAGAGAAGGGGAAGCAGCCTGACAGAAAAGTGCTGGCCTTGGGACGAAAAGCAGAGCAGGGCTGGGGACAGCTGGAAGGGAAGGGGCCGTACATGCAGGACACCTGTGAGTGTTTGGCGCGGAAAGGGTGTCCGGTCCTCCTCCCACAATCCATGTGCTAGTTTACCCATTTTACAGACGGGGTGACTTGCGGTCGGCAGTGCAGTAGAAATCGGAGCTGGGGGGGGGGCAGCACACCCGGAGAGCACGGAAGCTCCCTGTCTTTTCCCCCCCTTGCCCTGCGCCTCTCCCCGTCGGGTTCTCCTGGGTTACACCCTTCCTATTAAACCGCTGATCTTGTAAGTAAAATGTTTTCCTGAGTTCTAGAAGCCAGTCTTGAAAACTAATCAAACCGGGGAGGGGGGTAGTTGTGGGACCCTCTGATTTACAGCCTGTTGGCCAGACGCACAGGTGACAGCCTGGGCGTGACTGGGGTCTGACGCCATCTCCCGGTGGACGATGCTGGGGCGAGCTAAATCTAGGACTCCCCTCGAGCATCGCGGACCTGCTTGCAGAGTGGAGACGGCACCCCTCTGGTGGCAGTGAAGGGCTGTGGGCGGGGACACGAAGGGTCCCTCCCACCGTGCCACGTGGCTCCGAGCACACCGCAGGTGTCTCCGGCTTCTCCCACTGACTGGCCGGGTGCTGGCTCCCCTCTCCTGGGGCTCCGTGTCCTCAGCTGTAAGATGGGCACAGACGCGGCGCTCTCTATCTGGCCGGTCCTGTCACGGGACAATCCAACAAGACCACCGGATGTGATCAAGGAGAGTCTGAATTTTACAGAACTTCTGGCCCATCCTTCCAGGCTCAACAGCCTCTTTTTATTACAAACATTTTACAACATTCCTGTGTTCTAAAATGGGACTCACAGACTACATAAGGTACCTACATGGAGTAGAAAGAAAGCACTGTACTCTGAGGGAGAGGAAGAGAGGAGTGACACCCAAGGCTCACGCAGAGCTGACGCGGCCGCACGGGGGGGGGGGGGGGGGGGGGGGGGGGGGGGCCGTCCGCTAGGCTCACACTTGCCCAGGGACTCGCAGTGACAAGGGGGAGCTGCGTGCGTAACGGACAATCTCACAAGTGACAACAGCGTTTCCAAAACAGAACGCAGCTCTTGGCAGAGTTACGGGCAAACTAAAGCCCGTTTTCTTGGGGAGCAGGTGGTGGCTGCGTCCCTAGAGGACCCGGCACACGTTAAAGCTGGTTGAAGGGAAAAGGAGCACTTTTTCTTCAAACAGAGCGAAGTTCTGGCTCGGATCGTTAATTAAGGTTTTTACCTCCACGTGCTCGGCGGGACGTGGCAAAGCTGCCCTTGCGGAGGACCCTCGTCACCGCCAGCCGTCCCGGCCTCTCCGCCCCCTGCCTGCGACCCGTCCCCGCTGAGAAACGCTCGGCCGGGCCTGCCACTCCAGGCCCAGGTGGCCCGGGGGCTGGAGCTGCCTGAAGTCACGCGCGGGTGGCCGGCTGGGGCGAGAACGTGACTCCTGGGGTCCAGGCCAGGCTCCCTCACGGGCTCCAGGGAACTCCCGGAGGGTCGGGTTTTCCCAGAACTCAGACACCTCAGCAGGGAGGCTCTGTCCGGAGCGGGACGGGACTTGGCCGAGCCACCACTGCTGGGACTGACCCGGACCGTCGTGCCGTGCAGCCGTGTCACCCACCTTACACACGGAGACATCGAGGCTCAGAGAAGGGAAGTGACTGCCGAGGCCGCAGGCTGCGCAGAGTCCCGCCAGGCCCAGCACCATGGCCTCTGGTCCCTAGCAGGCCACAGCTCACCCACCAGCACACAGAGAGGGCCGTGCTCGGCCGCCTGCCGGTAAGAGACCTCGGGGTCCAGCAGCACTCTGTCCCTCACGCATGATCTCCACAGGGATCACCGGGCCTGGTCGGGGGCACACGGTGAATGACGGACCCAAGGCAGGAGCCCTCCTGAGTCCGGGCCCGGAAGAACACGGCCTGGGGACTCTGTCCCTTGCAGAAGGCGGACGTCCTGAGCCCCGGCCTGTGTCACTCCTACCCGCACGAGTTCTGGGGGTAGCGGTGCCCGAGGCGGGGCGCACGTGCAGGGCCAGGATGCTGGTGGCGTAGCGGCAGGTACGGGGCTGGGCAGCAGCATGAGCTGCCAAGGTCGAGGCTCTCCAGGGCCTGGGGCTCCCCCTCGTCCCCCCACCTTCAGCCACAAAAGCAGCTCCACGGTCAAAACGGAGTTCTGGGGAAAAAACCAAATCTAAATACCTCTAAGATCCTTCCCATCTTTAAGCGTAGCTCAGCAAGGAAGTGAGGTGCCTACCTGTGTGGTTTTCCAAGCGCAGGGCCACACGGCTTTCCCAGGGAACCGCTGTGAGTCATTCAGGTGCTCTGAGCACCAGACTCCCAAAGGACAGGGTGCAGACCCTCCCTCTCCCCGTCCCCGGTCCCATTACTCGTAACACATAGCTCCTTCACCTCCCGTGACGGGAGCTTCGCAACATCGGGACAAGCTGTGCAGAGAAAGGGGAGAAGGGAGGCGAGAACCACAGGGCAGCAGACCCTCCAGCAGCCCGGGGCGCTGCCCCTTGCTGGGGGCAGGGCTGTCCTGCTGGGGCCGGCGGCATCGTGCCCCTTGGGACTTCCACCGCCAAACCAAGCGGCCAACGCCTCCGGTTAGGAGGCGTGTCCCCCGGAACTACTCACAGTCCAGGACAGAGCTGTCAGCGTGAACAAACAGGGGAAAAGGAGCACCAGAGCCAGGGGTGGGATCAACGGTGAGAAGTGACGACCGAGACCTCGACGGGGGGGCTGGAGATGTAAACAACAGCCACTGTACAAACAGGGGACCCCGAGGAGTGAGGTCCTCGGCCGATCACAGCCCCCGTGAAGATCACTGTGGGTTTTACACGAGCGAACCTCTGCGGGGCACGCACTGTGTGTTCTGGGCACTCAGAAGGCCCCGGGGTGCCCTGGGAACAGGTCGGACGTGACCCTGCCCCTCACGGCAGCCAGGCTTGAGCATGTGGTGGCGGGGGGAAAGTGGACAGGGGAGCCCTGGGAGCACAGAAAGCGGGGCGTGGGGCCCAGATCGGGGAGGGGGCGTCCCAGTCACAGAGGGTTCAGTGAGGGGAAGAGGGAAGCACAAGGAAGGGGGAAGGAGGAAAGTGGGAAGAGGGAGCTGCGAAGGCGGAGGGGGCTTCTGAGAGGCGGCTGTGCCGAACGGGCAAGCTGGGAGCCGCAGGGACGGGAAGAAACGTCCCCAGGGAGGGAGCAGCAGTTGAGAAATCTTGGCATCCAATGCCGGTGAGGTCTGCCCTTTCTAGATTGTCCCTGGCTATGTGCCCTTCTGCTGGCGGCCGTGAAAAGACCACAAGCTCGCCGAAGGCTCTCCGTGTGCCTTTCTTGTCACTTTTGGCGTCCTTTCTTCTTAAAAATACTCCTGCGATCATTTACAATGGTAACGTTTCCAGCCTCCTCAAAAACCGCAGAGACATGGCGTCCCGCCTCTCTGGCTTCTGTCCATTTTAAAGCAGGGACAGGAGGACAGTGGGTTCCAGGACCAGCAGACAGACGTGCCCGCGAAGAGGGGGAGAGCGTGAGAGCAGCCTGCGCCTCCTGGGAAACCACCTCACCTGCCAGCTTCTGGAAGAATCTGGGTCCTTCAACTCTCAGAATCCCTTCCCTCCTCTAAGAGGCCAGATGAAGGAACAGCCCAGGAATCTCTCTGTGACTGACAGCATAATTCTAGGCACTGAACTTGAACCGTCACTGGTGGAAGGAGCGGTGCAGAGAAGGAAAGAGAAGGCGAGCGAGGGTTTTCCTCCCCAGCTGTGCGGACTTGAGTAACAATAATGACTCCTAAAACACAGACAACTGGACGCGACGCTGCCACAGCCCGGGGGGGAAGGCGCGTTTACCTATCACAAGCGTGATTCAACCACGTGATGCTGCACTGCCTCTGCCCGTCTCTCTGCCAGAGGAAATAGAGATCCTCTGTCACCCGAGGACGCACGCGCTTTGGGAGGGGGAAGTCGCGTGGATGTCCTCACGCCGCCCTGCACCGAGGACTTCAGCTGCTGCCGATAACGCAGCAGCGAAACCCCGACGAACGGAAGAGAAGTGTCCATGCGTACGTGCAGACAGAAATTAAAACAACACGTCTCCCCTGGTCTTGTGTGTGCCGGGATCAGCAGGAGTGTGCTGTCCAGTCCTGGTGAGGCTGCGGCAGAGGGGGACTGTCACCCATGCCGGACCGAGCATCAACTAGTGCGCTCGTTCTGGGAGGCATTTTGGCAAAATACGTCAAAGCTTTAAAGATGTACAAACTGTCTGACTCAGAAATATGCCCACGAAGTAGCCAGATGCACCTGTAAGACACAGAGCAGGCATCCAGCACTCGCGGAAAATCGGAGGCCCTCTGCTACCCGACGGGGACCGCAGAAGACTGGCCCCACCCCCACGCAGACGGTGTGAAGGTCTGGCGGTCGTGGCACACGGCACAGAACACCCCTCACGCCGCAGTGCCGGGTGAGAAAGGCTATGGACTGTACGTGCAGACTCTGAGGGAGCCGCTCGCTCACATGTGAGCACAAAGACGCCTGGCAGGGCACGTGAGTATTAACCGCACTCCTCTCTGGGTTGTAGGGTTACAGGGCACACTTGTTTGCTTGTGATTTCTATCTTCCGTGATGACCAAGGACCGACTCGCTCAGTGACTCTGCATGAGGAGGGACCCTGCCTCCCAGGTGCGCTGGGCCCTTCGAGGGGTGAAGAGGGCGTTTTCTGTTCCAGTTTCTGCACAGGGTTTTGCCCACCCCCAGCGACGGTCACAGTGACATGGTCCGTAAGCGAGAACCGCACACAAAACCGCTAGGACTTACAGAGGTCTGGATCGGGTCCGCAGCCCTCCTTCCCCACATGGGGAAACTGAGGCCCACCGAAAAGCATACGGAAGCAGTTGCCTTTATATGGCTACTGAGCTGCGAGCTGCCCTCTGCCAAGGGACTCCACCATAGGGGACGAAGGCGTGTCCAAGCGCAGTCTGGAAACATCCCTCCCCTGCCTGGGAGGCCACCATGCTGCCCCCTACAGACGGCACACGGAGGGAGTCCCGGGGAGTGCTCCTGGAGAGGAGGGGGGCGGGGGACGCAGGAGGCGTGGCCACGTAGACTCACTCACCCACGCAGGGGCGTGGCTTCAGCGTCTGCACGGCCCTTTATGACGCCCCGTCTTCGCCTCCCCAGAACACGTGTGTGTCACAGCGGCTGGCCTCACCGCCTCTTGGTAACAGAGGCGGAAGTACAAGCACATCAGAGCGTGATAAAGTACTGCAGCTTCTACTCCTCCTTTACCCTAGCCTTTTCCTAAAAATCATGACCCTGTTCCTTAGCAACTGACCTACGCCAGCTGCCTTGTCTTTTGCCCTTTATAAGATGTGTGTGTTCTCTCAATAAATGAGGCTTGATCAGAGACCTTGTCTTGCCTCCATTCTCTGTGCTCCCTGCCCTACCCTATTCTCGCTCCCTCCCTCAGGACTTGCTTCGACTGACCTGCTGGGCGGGTCAGGAAGGAGGGCTTATTAGCCCAGCGCCACAGGGGGTGGAACAAAGACTTAATAGAAGATCTCACTGTTGCCAAACAGATGCTTTCCCACCACTGGAAACTGCCTCCCACCGTGGAAGGCAGGAAGGGACCGCCCGGTACAGAGGGGATGTCACAGAAAGCAGCCCAGCAACCGGCAGCAGGAGGGCATCTGCAGTGGCCGCTGGACAGAGACGGTGGCAAGTGGGGGGTGCTGACGGTGCACGGAGCCGGCTCTAACAGGCTGGACCGCTCTAACAGGTGGATCCAGGTGGTCCCGGTGACAAGGGGCCAACGACAGAGGTGACCGACTCCGTGGATGAACGCCTCACGCAATGTCGAGGGGGAGGAGTCAGGCTCCGGGGACACAGTGTACGAAACACACACGCAGAGAAGTTCAAACACAGCCTCTGTTGTCTCCAAGCTGCCGTCCCCCTTGCCCTTGGGGGGGGGGGGGAGGTACATGGTCTCTCGGGCGGGGGAAGACACACGCGTGTGTAAAAACTCGTCGAGCCGCACACTTCCCGCTTCTGCACGGCGCCGGCGGGGGTCACACCGCAGGTGAAGGAGAAGCTAGAACCCTCTCGGTGCAACCGGACCTCCTTCCGCCAGAGGCCACGCCTGCAGAAGCGGATGGAGCTTGGCCAGCGAACTGGGGCAGTCTGCTGCGGGTCAAGGCGTGAGCCGACACCGAGGCCACGCCCACGGGGGACCCCACGCTCGGCCCGCAGGAGGCAGAGGAGCCCTGGGCTCCCAAGGGACCCGCGTGGGTGACTTCCTCACAACAGTCCATGTGGCTGGCAATGCGGGTCGATGAGAGCTGACTTCCCTGTGACGCGGGTGAATTTAATAAAGACGTAATAAAGCAACGAGTTCTGATTTCCAGTAAGCGCTTGCTCTGCAACACTCAGTTGTCTGATTAACTCAGAACTCTGTGTTTGCCCCTCGACGTGCCCATCAGAGCGGATCAAGTGAAGCTGAGCTCTCACGTGCTGGGGCAGGTGAGTGGTTCGGATCGGGGACCTTCAACCCCGCTCACCTCACCGCCGAGTCCGCAGCGCTTGGGCGGGAAAAAGGCAAGTGTAATACACACTTGTTCGGTGCCGGAGCCGCTTCCGGTGCTGCCCCCCCCCCCCCCCCATCACTCAACATGGTGGGGCACCTCCCCGCCCACGAGTCCCACGCTCTCGCCAGGAAACCCCCAAACGCCAGAGCCTGTTCTTGGAGCGGAGAGGACTCTGCAAGTACTGCGCTGTGTGTGACCCACGGGCAGCAGACGCAAAACATCTTCATTTACTTAAAAAAAATTCTCCTAGAGTTTAAACTGTGCCCCAAAGCGCAATCTGTCAGGCCCAATAGATACACAGAAACCATCTCCCCTCCCCGGGGCTTCGGTACCACGCTCCCCTCTCCCCACCCCACCCCTGCCGGCAGCCAAAGTGGTCGCAACCCCGACAAACCCCAACACTGGTGACGGCCGTGTGCCAGGCAGCCTGCAAAGCATTTCACGCCCTGCCCGCCCGGATTTAAGAACAACCCTAGAAGGTGCCGGATGGCTCAGTTGGTAGAGAGTGTGACTCTTGATCTCAGGCTTGTTAGTTCGAGCCCCACGCTGGGTGTGGAGCCTACTTAAAAAAAAAATTAATCTAATCTAAAAACAACCTTTATCGCCCCCATCTGATAGATGAGGAAACTGAGGCGCAGAAAATGAAGTGACTTGTCCAGAGCCCGTCCCTTAGCTATAACGTGGCAGAGCCAGGACCCTAGTTCATGACTAGCAGGCTCTCCCAGGGTTAAGATCTCGGGCAAAGTGCGGGACCATCGCCGTGGACACCCACACCCTGGAGAGCTTGTCTTCCCTCTGAAGCAAACACTGGTGATTTCCAGTAAGAGCCACCAGTGTTTTTGTCCTGCTTAGAAACAGGCTAGCACCGCCCTGCCCTGCCCCCTCCTGCAGGCCCCCGCCTGCCCCAAGTACCAAGCCCGCCAAAGCCCCGCACGTCTTTGGGGCCCTGCGGGGGGCTCTCCCCACACATGCCGGGCTTCCAGGCCTGGATGCCTTCGCTGTCCCTCTGCCTGGCATGCCCGCTCTGCCCTCTAAGTCCACTGCCCTTCAGAACCGCAGCCCAGACTTCCGCCCCGGCCCCCTGTGTCCCTGGCCCACGGCGGGGGCACAAAGCACCAAGTTAGCAGCAAGGGATCTTCCTACTCCCAGTGCTCAGTGTCCGCAGGGGCAGGGCGCCGCCCGCTCCCCTCTCACCAACCCTGTCGGCCAGTTTCTTACACTCAGTGAGCATTTAGTGTAAGTTGATTAACCAGATGAAGGGATAATTTGCAAACGAATCGTATGCTCGCTCCCTCCCATCTCTGCTCAATACGCGCTCCAGAACATAGACGTAAGATGGCAAACGTGAAGCATAGCTGGACACAGGGCTTCAGGAGCGCCCGGCGCAGAGCTGCCGCTCGCAGAAGGCAGGCAGAGGCGAACGGCATCCTCTCTGCCTCCCGACCGTTATCGGCTCCTTTGAACCTGGAGCCCCGCCGCCCTGGGAGGGGAGCCGGGGGGGGCGTCTCTGCCCCAGGCCAAGCCAGAGCCCCACCTACCTCCTTCCTGGGAGTTCATGACGTTCAGGGCGAACAGCATGGCGTTGGAGAACGTGGTCGCCTCTTCCTTGCTTGCGAAGTTCAGGCCGTACACCTGGCGGGCGTCTCTCCACTGGTGGAAGGTCGGCGTGGCCTGATTGTACTTCAGCCCTTTGACGATTGAATAATTGATCACAACCTGGAGGGCAAAAGGCAGAGAAATGCGTGTAAATAAATAAAAGGTAAGTGAGCCGGGAGAGAGCGGCTCTGGGGCAGGGACAGTGTGTCCCCTGGGGCTACCAGGGGACAGGGAGGTGGGGATGGGTTCAGAAGGAAGGGACAGCGAGGCCAGGCAGCTTTTCCGTGTGATTTACGCAATGGTGAGGGTTTCAAAACCAGCTGTTTCTTCGAACGACGTTCCAGATGCGAGGCCGGAGCTGGGAGTCAGGTTCCCAGGGCCCAGGTGCTGGGCCTGCCTCCCAGCCACGCCGCCTACAGTGGTCACGGTGCTTCTCCAATTATAAAACGGGGGTCATAATGCTTCCCCGACCCAGTGGGGTCACTGGGAAGGTCACAGGACGATGCACGTCTTATCTAGATTTCTAGGCACGGAGACCCCCAGGGCAAGGGTCTGCCGGGTCCTGCCTGTGCCTCCTGCGTGCACAGGGTCTAGCACTTCGGATGCATTACTAAACCAGCCCTCAGTTAAAGGTTGAGTTAGAAAAGTCAGCGTGTCGCACAAATGTACAGCATGATTGATCCATCAGCAAACCTCCACCGCCCGCTGGGAGCCAGCGGATCATCAGAGAAGGTGGAGGTTTTGGGGTGTGTATGCACTGTAAGGGGCACCGGGACTTCTGGTGAGCCACTTTTTTTTTTTTTTAAGTTTATTTATTTTTGAGAGAGAGACAGAGAGACAGGGAGAGCTCATGTGAGTGGGGACGGGCAGAGAGAGAATCCCAAGCAGGCTCCTCACTGTCAGCGCAGAGCCTGACGTGGGGCTTAAACCTATGAACCATAAGACTGACCTGAGATGAAATCAGAGAGTCAGATGCTTAACTGACGGGGCCACCCAGGCACCCCCCCCCCTTTTTTTTTTTGAGAAAGAGAGCGAGAGAGAGCGCTTTAACAGCTCTAAAGATGAGCGCGCACCCACAGCGGCAGAGAGAGCCCACGGGGCGGCAGACCCCGCTCCTTCCTGCCGTGGGGAGTCCCCACCAGGAGTTCTGTGCTCCAGGGTCTCAGTGTTTGGTGCTGCACTTTCAGTGACGCTAGCAAACCAGAGCGGGCCAGCGGGAACCGTCTTCGGTGGAAAGAGGTCTGGAGAGCACATTACATCAAGAACGGCTGAGGGATCTTGAAGCAAGAGGAGAGAAGCAAGAGGGTGTGTCGGTGAATGCTCAGTGCCTGCTCGAGAAGGCCGCACACCCTACCGCCATCGGCCGTGGTTTCTATAAATGCACGTCCGGCCACACTGGTTAATAATGCTATTCACGCTTTCTATCTCTTATTTCTGTCTGCTGGTTTGGTCAGTTTCTCGGAGGTCTGATTAGAATCTTCATCTCCGCTTCTTGATTTGTCCATTTGTCTCTTTAGATCTGTCCATTTTGCTTTATGTGGTTTTCTGTTAAATTTTTTAAATTAATTTTGAGACAGAGAGAAAGCACAAGCTGGGGAGGGGCAGAGAGAGGCAGACGGGAACCGAAGCGGGCCCCACGCTGTCAGCAGAGAGCCTGATGCAGGGCTCGAACTCAAGAGTAATGAGACCATGACCTGAGCGGAAGTCAGATGCTTAGCTGACTGAGCCACCCAGGTGCCCCTATGTGTTTTGAAGATAAAATCTAGGATTGCTCTGTTTTCCTTTTCCGTCAACCTTTTTATCATTACAAAGGGCCTTCTTTGCCTTCAGTCCTCCTGCCTGTCTTAAAGCCGACCGAGGGCTACGTGAACACAGTCACGTCAGCCCGCGGGCCGCCCTGGTAAGGTCTGCCTTTCCCCCTCTTCCACTTCCGCCTGGGTCCTTATCAGCTTTACTTGTAAAACGATTCTCCGAGATCTGGAAGGACGGATCTGGACAGCTGCTGAAGGATAAACTTATGTTCACAGGTCCTGCGCTGCTCTGTGCACGAGCCCACAGTCACCACGCTTGTGTGTCTACCTGGGGACGGGTGCAGGACGGAGTGAGGGCCTTCCCCGGCTTCCGAGGGAGGGTTCCACGCTTGCCGCCTCTGGGTACAGCGGTCAAGGGCCCCTGATAAAAAAAAGCTTAATGGTGGAGAGCAGTCTTCCGGACTCACACATTCTCCTGGATCTAGAGACCACGGAACCCACAGGCTGGCCAAGGCTTCTGAGGTCTCTCACCCAAATCTCTGCCCAATGAAGGGGTGTCCTTCCTGGACTTCTCATCAGGCGGCCTGTGGGCTGGCAAAGCAACGCATTCCAGCCTCCAACAGCTTCCTGCCATGGAGCTCAGACCTTCGAGGTGGTGCGCACGGGTAGGCCTGGCCCTGTCTCGGGGGTCCACAGAAGGGCAAGCCTTCTCCCCCACGCACGGTCCGTGGGCGGTGCGGGGCCTGTGGCCCCCCCCCCCCCCCCCCCCCCCCCCCGCTGTCCTATAGTGCGGTGCTGCTGGCAGACGCGTCACCGCCTGAGCGCCCTCCCCGTACGGATTCCAGCCTGTGGCACTCGGGGTTGGCCCGACGTGCCAGGGAAGTCTGACCAGCGCACGGAGAGCAGCGCGACAGCCCCCCCGGAGCCGTAGTGATAATTCAGCCTGGCAGCTCACTAACAGTTTTGGTGCCGTCCCTTGTTCTGAACCACAAACCTTTGCTATTTTCTCCCCTGTACTGTGAGACTCGGGCTAGCCCTCCGCTAACGACACTAGAGCGCACCAGTCCCCCCTCCACAAACGATCGCCTGGCTTTCCAGCTGCCTATTTAGCAAAAACCGGGGTGATAATTCACACACGGTCACCCTCTGGCGGTCCTGGGAGGCTGGGAGAGCAGCCGTGAAAGGTGCTCCATGAGCCACACAGTGCGTTAAACGTGCCTGATATCCTGACTGCGTTACAAACCCAGGGATCTCGCCTGTCCTACCGTGTTTGACCTTGCACTCCATACAGAAAAATCCATCTTTTCTCGGGAGGCACGCAGGAGCCACTGTGGGCCAGGGTTCCTGCCACTTTCTCCAGAGCCTTGGTGACTAAGGAGGCCTTTTACGTTCCTGGGAACACATCCATGCCTCTCGGGAAAGTGTCAGCCCCATTCCAGGAAGCTGCCTCTTGAACATGCAATTCCAGGGGGAAGGCTGTGCTGGGAACTTCTCTGTCAGACCCCGGGGGTCTCTCAGAGTCAACACAGCCTTTGAATTTCTCCCGGACGTCCCTGAGGACCGCCGACCGTCCCTCCTCCCTAAGGAGCCCCAACGTGTGCCTCCTACCGAGGCCCCGGAGAACAAGGTGCATGCTGGCTTCGGGGAATCCCGCTCTCCGGCACCGTGCCATTTCCAGCACATTTCCATTCCCAGTGTGCCCTGGAGGGACATCAAGAGGTGAGAAGGGCACGGGAAACTTGTCACAGTGAAAGCGATCGCTCAGGGAACGCCCACTGTGATTCAGGAACGGCACGGGGTGACGGCCCTTAGGTCAAAGCCGAGGAGCGGGAAGGGGCTGCTCTGCCAGCGCCCACGCAGGGGTGTTACGGACACGTGGGAGAGGTTTTGGCTGTCACCGTAATTGGGGCTGTAGATCCTGCAACGCATGGCACAATATACCTCCAAAAGGCAGAGCCAGAACCCGTGAGTTGGAAGGACAGGGAAGCAGCTTCTAGAAAGGTTCTAGAAAAACCCATGCTAGCAGTAGTCAGGCTCTTCTACAAGGGAAAGCGATGCCTCTGAAGGTCCAGGTTAGACCCTTTATTCGGGGTCCTGAGGTGGGGCTTTCCCGTTCAGCCACAGGAATCTGAAACTTAACAGGGCCATTTTGGCCAAAGCAGAGACCCATTCAATAGGCTACATACTAAAAATAGAGCCCTAAGTTTCTGTTCTGTGTTTGCCAACTGTGAACGCGCAGGCTCTTGCAGAAGTGACAGCTAACCTGCCGCTCAGTTTAGCTCGGGCTTGACCAACAAAGGGTATCAGGAGATGCTATTTGGGTAGACGGTTTCATAAATGCTGAAACCACAGAACCGTTCATTTCACTGCTAAAAACGTCCGTGTCGGTCTCCGGGAGCTGGATGGGGGACACTGAAGCAGGAGCCGGGGTCGCTGCGGGTCAGCCCCTCAAGCCCTTCCCCACGCCTCTATTTCCGTCCAGCATCTGCCTCAGCTCTGGGAGCACGGCTACTTCTCACACGCGTGTGCGCGGCCTCGCCGGGCACACTCTCAGCCACCTGGTCTGAGTCGACCAGGATGTCCCCTTAGGGACAGAAATGATCCCAGATCCTTTACGCCATCTTTATATTGTTTCCAGGGGACACCTGGGGGGCTGACGAAGCAGACGTTTTCACAGCGTTACCCCGCGTGGCCGGGCAGGCGGAAGGTAACACTAACACAGGCGGCTGTGCCGTTTGAGAGCGTTTCACATCCATTATTTTATTCTAACACGATGACATCACAGTGAGGAATACGAGTGGGAACGGCTGTGTGTAGGGCAGAGGCGAAGGATGAAGTTCAGAGAAGACACAGCTCAAGGTCTCGTAAAATTAGACGGAGGCAGAATGTGAACCCCGATCTCAGGACTCCAAATTCTGACCTTATCATCGTTACTTTTTTTTTAACCTGTTTTCACTATGTGTGGGTGTGATGGGGGGAGCGTGCGCCCGGCGTGTGGCCTGTGGCCCCGGCGCTCACCTGTTGGTCCTGAAGCTTGACCCCGACGACCCGGAAGCTGTTGCTGGCAGTGTTGTGGTAGATGTTGATCCGGCTGAACCCCTGCTGGCCGGCTTTGATGGGGACCCATTTCTTACTGGTGTCGTCATAGACCATCACGGAGGCCCGGGCTTGGCAGATGCTCTGTTCGCTGCAGACCAAGAGAAAACTTAAGCGTCAGTCTCAGCTGGAAGGGTGCTGGAAGCCGGCTTTCCCTTCTCTGAAACGGAGGCCGACTGCTCCTGGACACAAAGAAACTTCCAATCACCGGGGCTTCCCACTGCCCTCGAGGCGGGGAGACAAGTGCTGTGCCAACACTTCCTAGAGCTTAGAAAAGACAGCTCCCCTTCCAGGGAAAGAGTGCTTGAATGAGAAGGGAGTTCCTATAACAACCGTCTACGCCATTCCGGTCACCGCGTGAAGGCAGACACGGTGTTAAATACACCGTGTCACAACTTAGGACACGGCCGTTCACTTTCGCCATTTTGTAGATGAGCAAAGAGCGGCCCGGAGACTTGGGAAGCTGTATACAAACTCACAGGTGTTCCGGGATTGAACCTGGGGTCTCCGACCAGTTCTGTGGACTCTCGAGCACACGACACAAACAGCACTGTTCACAACAACGAACAGAAGGCTCAGTGTCTGATACTGGGGCGGGGAAGCGGCACACCAGCTCTGCAGCGGCACAGGGACTGGCTGACCTTCCGCGGGACAGAGGGGTATAACTGACACTTAAGGACGGCAGCACCATACTCTGCTGACGCCGTTTCCCTAGCAACGTCATCCGTTAAGAACATGACGGAAACCAGGAAAGAGGCACTAAAATCCCCAGAGAGAGGAAAGGGTCATCTACCAAGGTCAGGGCACCAGCCCCCACCGGGGTGTTCAGAGAGAGTCTCTCCGAGCCCCCGGCCTCTTCATTCGCATATGGGCCCGAGAGTCTTGGATGTGTCGTTTCTCAGTCTCTAGCATACGTGAATTCCCAAACTGAAATGCTAAGGCACGCACATAACAGTGAGGAGGGGCAGTTACCACCAAGGGAGGGCATATAAATGCAATTTAAGAATTAGAAACAATATTTAAAGCCCAACAATTTGAGGCCAGTTAATACAGAAGGAATGTGAATGACGACAGAAATCATAATGCTGAGACTAAGCAGTCAAGAAAAAGTCATGTGGGGGCGCCTGGGGGGCTCGTCGGTGAAGCCTCTGACTTCGGCTCAGGTAATGATCTCACGGTTCGTGGGCTCGAGCCCCGCGTCGGGCTCTGTGCTGACAGCTCAGAGTCTGAAGCTGCTCTGGGTTCTGGGTCTCCCTCCCCAGTCTACCACCTGCTGGCATGTGACCACAGAAGCTCCCAGATGATTCTGGGGAAGCAAATCCGAGAAGGTACTGAGTGACGGGCGACGCTGACTACAGTCCCGGGGTAGCGGCCCTGAGCATGCCCTTCAGATGACCTGCTGCGGCAGCAGAGCGGACCAACGGCCCCAGGTGTCCCACCAAGGCATGCACAGGGGCCACGCTTCTCTGGCCGCGCCCCCCCCCCCCCACAAATGACATGCCAGTTCACTGCGGGAAGCCTTCACCTGGGGGGGGGGCCGCATCGGCCTGAGACTCCTCCCTCAAGGCCCTTCCGCCCCTCCTTTCACAGATGGCACCCCTGCCTCACGGCCCGAGGCTCCTCCTGCCCTTCACTGAGGGTTCCCCACGAATCCCTTGCACCTGAATCATCTGGAGGGGGTTGGGATCTGCTTTGCGGGAGACCCAGAGTGACACGCCCTGCTCCAGCAGACGGGCCATGCCTGCGGGCCCGCAGCCGGCACACAGCAGGGGCATAACCGATGCTCCCTGCAGAATCTCGGGGCCTAGAGAGGGTCTAGGTCACGTCCAGTGCAGCAGGTCTTCTGAAGCAGCTCTACGTGCAGATGAGGCCTTGAACCAAAACCGCTGCCGCGGGGGCATACTGCTCCCCAAAGCCGCCCATTCGGCTGGGAAGTGGGTTTGGCTGTTCCAGCGACCTCGCTGTCCTCCAGAGTCACAGAGCTGTTCTGGGCGGCCTGGGACGGTCCGCAGGACTACGGGAGGGGCCTCCCCAGCCACTCGCGGGACAAGGCCACAAGCCCCCTTGCCGTCCCCGGTCCCCCTCCCCCAGGGGCCCTGCTTTGTCCTGTGCTCCCTTCGTGTCCGGGGCCTATGACTGGGTGTCACGGTTTCATGTCAGCGTGACAAGCGCAGAGGCCAGGGAGGCAAAGGCACTCAGTGACGCGGAGATGAACAGGGCGGCCCCTGCCCTAGGGAGCTCGCGGCTGCCCCGAGCACCAGGCGGCCCCTCACGCGCCTCAGCGAGCCCGGGGGGCTGGGAGGGCCGGAAACTTTCTGAAGAAGACACCGTGCGTGCTGCCCACGAAGAGCCCCAACCCCCTACCCCCGCGAGCTCAGGAAGGGGATGTGGGACTCCGGGCGGTGGAGGGGGCCGGCCTGCATGCTGCGCAGGGAACCGCAGTTCCTGGGGCTGGGGGGGTGGTGGGGGGGGGACCTGGGGTCACCACACGTCGTTCAGGGTCACACGGGCGACGGAGAGGTCAGGTGCTCACTAGTGTGCTTCGCCCGAGCATGCGCTTACACACCAACCACCCTTCCCGTCGTAGCTACAGACACGGGCTCCCTGCGTTTCCGTTTTTAACGCTTCACGTGCGAGCTGCACTTGGCGTTCACCGAAAGACCCCGTTCTATTTAAAAAAATTTTTTTTTCAGAATTTTTTTTTTGAGAGACAGAGAGAGACAGCACGAGCAGGGGAGGGTCAGAGAGAGAGGGAGACACAGAATCCAAAGCAGGCTCCAGGCTCCGAGCTGTCAGCACAGAGCTCGACGTGGGGCTTGAACCCACGGACTGTGAGTTCATGACCTGAGCTGAAGCTGAACGCTTCAACCGACGGAGCCACCCAGGCGCCCCAGACCCCGTTCTTTTTTTTCCCATTTGAAGGGCACTGGTCTGTCTCTGCTTTTATTCTGTCACCACTAACAAAACTTAAATGTAAGAAAATACCCCCACGTGGTCTACTTAAGGTTCATCCTGCTTGTATTCCATCCCTCTGGGATTTTTGTTTCCGTTGTCATAGGACCTTGATTGCTCTCCCGCCCGGACCTGGTCTCTGAGCTCCAGGCAGTCACCTCACCGGCCTCCTGCGCGTCTTCACGGGGTATGAGACCTGCACTGCCCACAGGCGTCATGAACTTCATGTCTGAACCACTTACCACCTGAGGGCAGCTTGGGCCAATGTTCTTTCTTTTTTTAAATATTACTGAATGATGGAATGAATTATTTAAAAAAATGTACACATAAAACTCCCTTTACTAAACGGAACCTGACAATTCCTCCCCTGCCCCTCCCCCCCCCAGGCAGGCCGCATGCACTCTGCGCTCGGGCTGGTGGGTCCACACAGCTCCCGCCCTCCCCGGGTCCGGGATGTACACAGCTGGAGGGGAAGCTGAGTTCAAGTCTCGTGAGGGCTTCTCTCTGACAGGCTGTCTTTACGGGAGCAAAACCACCAGCGGACTAGTGGGGAGATGCGTTCACACACCCGGTCTGGTTTAGTCCACGTGAGGCTGCGTCGCCGGCTGGTGGACTTTCTCCCCCACGGGGCCTCACGGGCTGCTCGGAGCAGTAAGTGTGACCGGAGTCTCTCTCCCAGAAGTGGTCCAGTCCTGTGTCATTTGGGCTTTTGTGTGGGGGTGCGTCCGGGGGTGTGTATACAGGTGTGCCCACATGGGGGTGCGTGCCCAGGGTTGTGTGTCCGGGAGTGTCCACCGGGATGCATACGGGTATTTGTACACAGGAGTTTGTAAACAACTGAAGCCTGTCATTTCCCTCCTGGTGAGACATTCGTGAAGCTCTGAACAGCCCTTTTGTCAGCAGCTTAGACGAGAAAGACTCTGTGACTCTGGGCCTCGGTTTCCCCACCTGTTCAAGGCTAATCTGACCTCAGGAGCCCATGGACAGTGGTGAGTACTTGCTGGGCCCCGCCTGTCACTGGGTCACCAGTTAACTCTTTTAGACCGCACGTCGGAGACCGCTATTGTGCATCTGTTGAAATCTCTCCACTTAAAAAGAGCAAGGGGTGCCTGGGTGGCTCGGTCGGTTAAGTGTCCGACTTCGGCTCAGGTCATGATCTCACAGCTCATGAGTTCGAGCCCTGCGTCAGGCTCTGTGCTGACAGCTCAGCAGCTAGAACCTGCTTTGGATTCTGTGTCTCCCCTTCTCTCTGTCCCTCTCTGCTCACGCTCTGTCTCTCAAAAAAATGAATAAACATTAAAAAATTGTTTTTAAAAAGGAAAGGAGCAAACCGCACCCTAAAGTTTCTGCACACAACCAGGGATCGTCCCGGACCTGACATGAGAACCCCTTTGTGCACCTGGAGATAGAACGAACACGCAGGCGGCTTGCCACCATGGCCAGCGCAGGCCGCCGGAGTCCAGTGCTCCCTCGCCCGGCTGGTGCTCCCAGAAAAGCGCAGGGCACCGGCCCCGCCAGCTGTCGGGCATGACACGTCAGGCTGGGAGGGAGCTTTCTGAACTCCTGGGCTCGCGCGGACCCTCCATCCCAGCCACGCGCTCTCTAGTGCGGTCAGCTGGGAATCCCTTTCCACCCTACAAGTACGTACCTTCCAGGGCTTTTTCAACAGAGACTCAGAGGACCGAGTACAAATTTGTCAAGCAAGGACGGGGATATAAAGCCAAAAAGGGTACAGACAGACACAGGGCTCATCACAGAGCGGGCTGGAAAACGAGGTCGGGGCTTGGGCAGGGAGACGCCCGCTCCTGCGGCACTGTGCTGGGCCCTGCGTCTGACCACCGCACTTGACAGTTTGTCCCGCTCCTCCGCATCCGCGCCAGCGTCCTCGTCCCCACGAGCCTGCTGCTTCTCCCTCTGCACCCCCAGTGTGTGTGCTGGAGACACGAAGCCTTGTTTGCTGCGTACACGACTCCGAGTGGGTACATGTGCTCGGGATCATGAGCCCGTGGGAACATTCCATCTACAGTCCCACTCCGTTTATTCTCAGAGGGCCCGGAGCTGCCAGGTCAAAGCATCTGTTACAGATCACCGACCCTGCTCTCCGTCCCCCGGTGCCCGAGATTGGAGGGCCGGGAGGCTGCGACTCTGAGCCGGGCCCACCCAGCGCGCACAGTCACAGTGCCCGGGGGGCGGCCTCGCCCCCCTGCCCGGCTCCTCGTGACGGTCGGCTGAGGGTCACCTCTGCAAAGACCGGATCTCACCTCCGGGTCCCCTCGCTCCTGCAGAGCCGCCTGCTCAGCCCAGTGCCCTGACTCGGTGCCCCCTGCAGACAGAACAACTCCCCACACTGGCCCGTACTGAACAGATGGGCGGTGACGTCCGTCTCTCTGGAAACCTCTCCCGCCTCGGCCCCCTCCTGCTCCTCCCAGGTCTCCCCGGCGGCTCCTTGCAGCCCCTCAAGCGGGTTTTCTGCCCGCCACTCACACGAGGGGTGCCTCATGGAGGGGGTGCACAGAAGGGCTTACTGAGTCTGAGAACGCCCTGAAATTATTTGCGCGGCGAGTGAGCTCCTTCTGAAGGAGCCTGCTACCGCGTCCTCAAGGGGTCTTTGCTCCAAAACAGCCTTTTAAAACCAAACCACTTAAAAAATAAATAAAACCACTTTAAATCTTGGTGCTCCCAGTGCGAACCGCTCAGACCACCTTCTCTTCTCACTTTGTGCCCGTGGTTCTCAAAACGGTTTTTCTAAGCGTCAGGGAAGGTGTCCCTGCCCCAGGGCTGCCCACACCGTGCCCGGTGGACACCAATGAGGAAGGGCAGCCTGGCGGCCAGGCCGGGTCTGGCCGCAGAAGCACCCTCCTGACGCTGGGCCAGCTCACACGACTTTCTGGTCTTGCTCAAGAAATTAGAGGTGTTTCCTCCACCTCAAGGTGCTTTCTCCCTCCTACATCGAGAGGCCTGTGTCTTCCCTCTTCTCCAAGCTCAGGTCAAGTGTCACTGCCTCCAGCAAACCTCTGGCTCTCAGAACATTCCTTCCCGTTCCCCTAATGCTACTAAGGGAAAGGTACACCGTGACGTTCTGGGGACGGACGGGACGCGGCCTGCCCTTAAGGAGATGATATCTAGCAGGAAATAACACAGTTACCAGGCGGGTACGTGCCAGTGCCGACACCGGGAGAACACAGGGCTCCATGCGAGTCATTCTCTTCTGTACAGCAGACCTCATAACTCACAGGTACTCTTCTAGATGAGGATGCCCAGTACCCGGCACGGTCTGTGTGCCCAGCAAGCACGCGTCTGTGCCGCCCCCCTCACTGGCCCTGCATCCTCTGACCACTTTCAAGTTTTGTGATCGCTCTTTAGAACTTGCCTTCCTCCCGAGAAGGGGAGCTGCTGCAGGGCGGGCCGGGTGCAGCCCGGTACCGGCGCCCTCGCCAGCCCAGGCCCGGCAGCTGCAGGGCGAACAATTCGAGGAGGGAACAGGGGAGGCTGGAGAGAAGCGGCCAGAGACGAACATTCCCAAAGCGAAGCAGAAACCGAGCCAGACTCCAAGGTGGCTTGTAACGTCCTGACTTGTTCACTTTCAACACACAAGCAGCGAAAGTGAACTTGGACACACAGGCTGAGAATCTGCAGGGAGGCAGCCCCCCAGGCGCCCCTACTCTCTTTTAAGCTAAGCAAGAATTGATGTTTTTCGTCGATACTGACTGTTTTGTGGGAAGAATTCAGGCCAACCGCCTTGTGGGCGGCCCACACTCCGGACGGCTTCCTGATGGTGAAGTTCACAGCGAGAGGCAAGAACCCGAAGAAGTGACGGGGGGGGGTGTTACTGCTCCCCCCGCCACATTGGGGAGCACGTGATGCAAGTGCTTCTTGGAGGGGCTGAAGGGAATGATCGCCAGACCCTCCAGGGAAAAGGGACCTCTCCGCCCTGGTAATTAGTTGACATCACAGAGTGACTCTTTTTCCCTGATAGAAACAGTCCTGAAACACGTGTGTTCTACACTTAAAACGTTTTTTCGGAACCATTTCACACCTGTGAGAAGTAGGTCCCTGCCAGCCCACCACTCGGTCTACAAATGTGGTGTCACCTCATAAAGCTGCTCAGCTCCAGGGAACCTCTTGCACCCTCTCCGCAGATCTCAGTGCCCTGCCTTCCCCGCGGGAGCCCCCGTCCTGCACGGGCACTGACCCGCTCTGTGCGTGCTTTGTGTGGTTCACGCAGATAACGGGCTATTCCACGGAAGGGGTTCTGGAGGGGTTTCGTTTCAGGAGCCCTTTACACCTGCAGCAATTACGGAGGATGCCAAAAAGCTGTGCTTCATGTAGGGTAAGGCCACCCACATTTACCAGATTTGAAATCAATACTGAGAATTTTTTAAAGCACAAGAATGCACGGGGGCACCCGGTGGCTCCGCAGGTTAAACGTCCAACTCTCAGTTTCCGCTCAGGGCATGATCTCACGGCTCATGAGATCGAGCCCCACATTGGGCTCTGTGCTAATGGCGTGGAGCCTGCTTGGGATTTTCTCTCCCTCTCTCTCTGCCCCTCTCCTGCTCGTGTGGACACACACAATCTCTCTCTATCTCTCAGAATAAATAAACATAAAAATAAATAAAGAAGAAACTCTCTAAAAAAAAACCCCAAAACAACAGAACCAAAATCCAAGAATGCACAGGCACACATTTCATTACCCGTCACAGCTGACAACGTCAGCACGTGTCACGTAGCTTCTGGAAAATTCCACTGTGTATCTGTGAGATATGAGTGAAAAAGGCAAACCGTGTCTCAGTGTTATAAACACAGTGTCGACTCACTCCCTAAAAGGGCTGTTTTCCTGACCACATCTGAGAATGGCTGAGCTCGCGCAGTGAAGGCAGGCTGAGGGCCAAGCACAGTCACGCACAGAAACTCAGACGCTGCCCGAGCCCACTGTGTGAGCGCAGAAGGAAGGGAAGCCTTCGGGTGGATGAGGCCTACACTCAGTGGTGGCCCAGACATCTCTTCTTCCGTCCAAACTGTCTGGGAGGGTCAGACTGCTAGGTCACCTGCAGTGAAGACATTTGCTTTTGTCTGTGATAATACTGCCACCATCCCAGATGCGCGGTCCCCACGCTCTGCGGAGTCTAGTGAAATCTGGAAGAAAACATTCCCGCCAACTGCTGACAGAGCCTGATACTCTCAGACTGCACCTGTCTCACACCACTTCCCACACTTTCTTTCAAGGCCACCGACACGGCCCTTCCTTGGGGCGCATCTGATTGTCCGTGTGGACCTCAAGAACATTTACAAATTCCAATACGTGCCTGTGTCCCCAGATAGATGATTCTGGTCACTGGTGGAAGCGGAGTGCACTTCAACATGACCTTGGGCCAGCTGTCGAGGTCCGGCTGGACCAGGGACGGGGCAGGATGCTGATCTCTGCGGGTAAATGAATAGCCCGGGAACGAGCCCTGGCTGAGCCCCGGCTAACATCCCTCCTTGTCAGCACGGGGACCGGCCCAGTTCAACGCACACCTGAGTGAGTGCGGGGACAGGCAGACGTGAGACCCGAGTGAGTGCAGGGACAGGCAGACGTGAGACCCGAGCGAGTGTAGGGACAGGCAGACGTGAGACCCGAGCGAGTGCAGGCAGACGTGAGACTCGAGTGAGTGGGGGACAGGCAGACGTGAGTACCGGCACGTCCTGCTGCGGGCTGGGGGCACGAGGGCGGGGGACGGGTGCCTGGCAGATGCAGGCATGGGTGCCACAGGGCGACACATGGGTCTCCTGGGCTCTTGTACGAAACCAGTGTGAAACCAGAGCCCACAGAGGACGACAGAGATTAGGAAGCTCTGATCCTACCCTTGACTCTGCAATTTAGGGCAAGGTCCTTCGAGAGGCTACAGCCAAGCTTAGCTTTTGAGAACATGAGGGATCTGGTTTCAAATCCAACTCCGTCCGGCGATTTCTGGAGGGAGTGGCCTCTTTGCTGACCCTTGGTCTCAACCGCAGGACAAGACAAAAACGTGGCGCCGCAGGAGAGGGACAGACGGCACAGAACCTAATCAGCATAAGGCTGGCCACGGACGCTCAGAAAAGGGAGCTGCTGTTGTTTTTCACTGCCGGCTGTTCCCACAGCGAAACCACTGATTAGACCAGTTCTCGGCCATGTTCTGCCCAGGCCGCCCGGAGGGCACAGCACACCCTCACCAGAACAACCCAGAACCACTGGGGTCACGTTTCTCAACCGGAGGCACGTTGGCTTCCCTGCGAAATAGGACAGAGAAGTCTCAAGAAGCCTCCAAGTGGTCTGGCTACACGCCCTTGGGAACAGGAACTGAACGTGACCTCCAAGAGCCTGTTTGACCGTACGCTTCCGGGACTCTCTAACCTGCCCGCGAGGAGGAGACGTCACAGGAAACACCAGCCTCTCTCGGAGACGGACTTGCACACCTGCTGCAGGGGCGCGGGCATGGGCCAGAGGGCCTGGGGGGCCCGAGGCTTCCCACGCCTCTCCACGGTCAGACCCGCAGGGCGGTGCCTAGGCAGCCAACTAACGATGGACGGCACAGGGAGCCTCGGCGCGTCCCTAGCCGAGAACGTCCACTGTTCTGGCCTCTTCTCTGCCACGCACGCCGCGCCAGGACGCGACACCAGGGGGCGGCTCTGGCAGCCCGGGCGCCTCCAAGGTCATAACACAAACACCGTTAATGAAGTGCAGCAACTGGATAAATGTGCACTGTCTTTGCATCCGTGAGCAAAACGGACAAAGCCCTCCCCTCCCGGAGCTTACGTTCAGCAGGGGGGGGGGTTGAGGGGGTGGAGAGAGACAAGCAATGAAAACAGTCAACAAGCTTGGGGCGTCTGGGTGGCTCAGTCGGTGAAGCGTTTCTCCGTGTCGGTTCAGGTCAGGACCTCATAGTTTTGGGAGTTCGAGTCCCATGTCAGGCTCTGTGCTGACAGTGCAGAGCCTGCTTGGGATTCATTCTCATTCTCTCTGTCTGTCTCTCCCCCTTTCTTGCTCATGTGGTCTCTGTCTCTCTCAAAATAAATACATAGACTTAAAAAAACTTTTTAAAATAGTAAGTAAGTCTGTGGTGTGTTGGAAGGCGAGAAGTCTTTAGAGAAACTAAGCCAGCCCCGCATGGGAAGGACGGGAGGGGGACGGAGAAGGGCTCGTGACCGG
>PJEM01005422.1:60130-92031 GCA_004023845.1 Helogale parvula
CAAGAGCCCGGGGGGCGGCCGTGCCCCCACTCTTGCCACCATACAGAGCATTCAAAAACTTTTTTTTTTTTTTTTTTTACATTTATTTAGTTTTGAGAGACAGAGACAGAGCGTGAGCAGGGGAGGGTCAGAGAGAGAAAGAGACACAGAATCCGAAGCAGGCTCCAGGCTCTGAGCGGTCAGCACAGAGCTCGACGCGGGGCTTGAACCCACGAACTGTGAGATCATGACCTGAGTCGAAGGTGGACGCTCAACCGACTGAGCCCCCCAGGCGCCCCCATACAGAGCATTGTCCACCCAGCGGCCCCAGTGATTTTCTGAAAACTATCAGATGCCTTTCCTTTTGCTGAAAACCCTCCAAAAGGCTTCCGAAGGCAACGAATAAAGTCGAAGCTCCTCCAAGCTCACTGCGCAGAGGCCTGTCTGCTTCTCCACCCTCGTCTCCGCCCCGCCCCCCCTCCCCCAAGTGGAGGAGCTTCAGCTTCCCTGTCCTTTGACCCCTGCCCCACCAAGCTGTTCCCCTAGGGCCTTTGCACTTGCCCCCACCTCCTGTTTCCATCTTCGGCTTTCTGCAAGGCCGCCTGTGGCTGCCTCGTGACCTCGCGGCTGAGGCCGCTGAGTAAACGTCCCCAGCGTGGGCACGGGGTAAGGCGATGGCCCAGTCACTGGCCACCAGCCTCTGGTGCTGTTTGGTCTCTCTGTCGTCTGTGGATTATGGTTTCTTGACGGTGCCCCTGCCCCCAGCACATCGTCAGGCCGGGACCACCCGCCTTGTCTGGCTGCTTCCGTCGGGGGGACGCTTGCTCCTTTCCTTTTTCAACTCGTGCCCTCTCCTTCCAGGCCGCCCAGAGGGCCCAGGCTCTCCTGCCAGCCCCGGCCTCTCACTCCTGTTGTCCTTCCTCACCACGTGTGTCTACGCTCACCACGGTGCGTGCGCGCGGCCCTGAGGACTCGCGGGCTCCCCGCTTCTGAGTGCTGTCCCCCCACCCCGCATGTCCCCGCGTCTCTGAGCGGTGACCCGCTCTCAGTCATCGTGGAAGGTCAGAGAACAATCCATCTGGGGTCAGGAGTCATGAGCTCAAGGCCAGATTTCCCGGCCAGTCGCTCCTTCTCTGCCTTGGTTTCCTCCTGAGACACGGAAACGATAGAGTGAGGCTCACCGCCCTCAGGGCCGCTGACAGGCCGGGGGGCAACGCCACCAGGGAGGGCAGGACGGACGTGGCCGTGTGCTCTGCACACGCAGGCTCCCAGCCCCCGCCGGAGCTCTCGGACGGCCAGGGCTGGGCCTGGAAGCCGGGTTTTCGTGATTCGAAGGCCCCGTGACCCCACCCCAGGCACGGCGGTGACTCAGGGACCTAGATGAGTGCCCCGTTGTGCACCTCAGAGCTACACTCGTCCGGCAGCTTCCAGACTTCAAAACCGTCATCGCCAGCAAGTCACACTTCTTCCCTCAAATACTAGGGATACTTTAAAAAGATGAAAGAGACTTGGTTCGGCTGACGTGGGGCAGGAGGCCTGCGGCACCACGAACCCGCATCATCTACTGCAGACGGGCTCCTGAGGGCCTTTCAAGATGGAAAGTTCCAGGACTCTGACGATTGTGAGAGACTGGCTTCCTCCCGGTTTGCTTCTGCCACCCCTTTCTGCAAGCAGCAGGCGGCCGGACAGAGTGAAGGGCTTTCCACACGAATTCCTCGCTTTGGTCCTGACCCACTTTGGAAGTTCATGTGCTTTTGAAATGCAGGTTTTTAGTTCTCCACAGCCCCACCCACAAGTCCTCTAAAGTTACAGGAAAATCACTAAAATGACAGAAAACCGGCCGCAAGGGAAGGGGAATAAAGCCAACCATAAAGAAGACAGTGCATTCTCCTGGCCCCGGTGACCCTGGGCCTAGAGGAAAGGATTCCGGCCGCCGGGCCAGGGCCAGGCCCCCTCACCAAACCCCTCTTCTGCTGGGCAGGAGCACCGGCCGGGGCCAGCTCTATCAGCTCGCTGTAAAATGTTGCCACAGTGCCCGTGCTGTGCCCCGGAAAAACCACGAGGTGCGGCCCTCCCGCCTCTCCTGGCCATGCGGCCCTGGGCAGGTGCCACCGCCTTCCAGAGGCTGGGCCTCCTCACTCACCAAACAGGAGCGATGGCACCGCCCTGATCAACCCCACGGGGTTGAAGCGGCGTCTTGGAAACTGAGCAGAACTCTGTAAGGTGAGGGATTATCATTTTATGCTAAGACACAAACTTAGAGTGAGTCAACACCAAAAACCCAGAGGATGGAACCACATTGTTATCACCTACAATGTTTCACGGGGTCGCAGGGTGGGGAGTGCCCTGCCGTCTTCAGAGGGAGCACTCACGACTAGACGTGAGCAGGTGGACCCCTGCCGCCCACACAGGAGCGGAGCAGCAGGTCCGAGGGCCCGAGTCAGTCGCCGGGCTCTCGAGCGGGTCAGGACTGTGCCAGTCAGTTGATGAAGTTTCTATTCTAAAAGGAACCTCGGCGCTTCCCTCTTCACCCCAGCGTTTAGCGAAAACAATCTGAACGTTTGCAGGCCATTCTGCAGAGGAGCCGCACCGCGAGCCCGTAGGTCATCCAGAACCCCCTCCACACCCCGAGGCGGGTGATTTGCCTTCTGAGGAGTGCTTTCAACTCAGAAGCCGTTTAGGATTGCAGACAGAAAGAGACACAGCCCGTGTAAGGACAGGCCAGCAGACGGAGCGGATGGGCTCGGCGCTAATCTGCTGTGTGACCCTGGGTAAGCCCCTTGCCCTCTGTCCTCGGTTTCCCCATTAGTAGAACGAGGCGATCTGAGAGGGTTTCTGTGGTCCCTTCGGCTCTACACCGTTAGGATTCGAGGTCTCCTCCAGACACTCCTCCGTCCCGTCTGGTCCCCGTACTCACCCCGTGGCCATGGCTGAAGGGCTCTAGCACAGGGAGCCCAGAGGAGGGAGTCCTACAGGCCACCGACCGTGCCGACCGGACGACCACAGACCCTCGGAGGGCAGCAGCTTGATTCTTAGGCTCTGCTTAAAACCAAACAGGAAAAGGAAGCTAAACCAGCGACAAAGGGGAAACAAACCCCAGTTACAAAGTGAAACTTAGGTAGAAAATAGAGAAACGAGGCTCAGAGCGCAGAGCCCCACCAGCGTGGGCGGCCGAGAGCCACTGCCGCCCGACACTCCCGGGCCGGGGCCTCGAGCCTGGAGCACTTCCTGCGGCCCTGCGGCGGGCCGGCTGCCCCCCAGCGCGGTGACCCCCCCGCTCAGCCTCAGCCGCCTGAAAGGTCTAGGCCTGGAGGTCACTCAGAGGTCTCCTCTCCCATCCTCGGGAGGACACAAGGCTGCGTACCGAGGTGTTAATGGCTGCTAACGATTTAATACAGATTTTGGTATCAGTTTTGCACCTCCGCTGGGGAGACACTTGGGACGGTGAGATCTCAGTTGGTGGCCGAGGGCCTGCAAGGAAAAGAAATGTGTGGGGGACACAGGAAACTGGGCCCTGTCACTTGTTCACTGAGTGGCCCCGGGGTTTCGGTCTCCTCAGCTGTGAAATGGAGCTAACGACGCTTACTGTGCCTGCCTCCACCGGGCTCTCACGGAGATGAGGCCCGTTCCCGAGCCTTCGTTCCAGATTACCCGGGGCCGCAGAGAGTCAGGCCTTGTCCCAGAACCGAGAGATGGTCACCGAAAAGCTAACGAATAAAGGGATTAAAATGTTACTATTGATACAGCGAAAAACAGGTGCACAGAGCAGCGCAGGAAGGGCAGTTCCAGCTGCACAGCGAGAACGTACTTTGGAGGCTGAAAATGTATTAAAATTTTTTTAACATTTATTCGTTTTTGAGAGACAGACAGACAGAACATGAGCAGGGAAGGGACAGAGAGAGAGAATCCAAAGCAGGCTCTAGGCTCTGAGCTGTCAGCACAGAGCCCGACACGGGGCTCGAACCCACGAACCGTGAGATCATGACCTGAGCCAAAGTCGGACGCTTAACCGACTGAGCCCCCCAGGTGCCCTGCAAATGTATTTTAAAAGACTTTCAAAGATACACATTTCCTTCTGAGCACTGTGTTAGGTGCAAACCACAAATTTTGACATACTGTGTTCTTCAATTTCCCTTTAGTTCAAAATATTTTCTACTTTTCCATATGAATTTTTTTGTCTATGGGTTATTTAGAAATATTTAATTTCTAAATATTTGGTGTTTTTAAAGTATCTGTTATTGTTACATATTGCTAATTTAATTAGATTGTGGTCCAAGAACATAATTAGTGTAATTTTTTGTTTTGTTTTTCCTGGTATGACTTCAATCTTTTTTTTTTTAAGAGGGAGGGGCAGAGAGAGAGTGAAAGAGAGAATCTGAAGCAGGCTTTGCATTGTCAGCATAGGGCCCAATGCGGGGCTCAAACTCACAAACCGTGAGACCATGACCTGAGCTGAAGTCGGCCACTTTAGGCGCCCCTGATGTCAAACCTTTAAAATTCACGGAGGCTAGCTTCATGGCCCAGTACGGAGTTAATCCTGGTGAGTGTACCGTGGGCACGAGGGCATGTTTCCCAAAACTGGATAATCTTCTAAAAACGTCAATTGGGTCAAGTGTTGTTCAGATCTAAGTCCCTACTGGTTTGTTGTTGATTTGTTTTTGTCTAACTGTCCTATCAACTGATGAGAGAAAGGTTTAAAATCTCCAACTGGTGATTTGTCTACTATTCTCTTAATTCTGCAACTTTTACTCCATGTATTTTGGAGCTCTGGTTGGGTACATCCACTTTTATGACTAAGATATCTTCCTGAGGAGCGGACCCTTCAATCAGGAGGAAATATCGCTCTTTATCACTAGTAACAGTCTGCCTTTAACTTTACTCTATCTGGTATGAACGCAGCTGTGCGGGTTTTCTTATGCTATTTGCTTGGTGTATCTCTCCGTCCCGTACTGGCTTTCTGTTGCGGCTGTAGCAAATCACTGCATGCTGACAGTTTCTCACACATATTTATTGCCTCAGTTGGTAAGATAATGGGGCATAGACAGATCTCACAGGTCTCGCTGAGCTAAAATCAAAGTGCTGGGAGTGCTAGATTTCCCTCTGGAGCCTCTGGAGAATTTCCTGGCCTTTCTCGGCTGCGAGAGGCCCCCTCCTCCGCCTCCAAAGCCAGGAGCGCGGAATCATTGCCACGCCTCTTCTACCCGGACATCTATTTCTGAGCAGAGCCAGGAATGGCTCTGCACTGCGGTTGCTACTTCTGCCATATCTGAGGGGTCTTTATTCAAGGGGAGGAGGCTTTTATTTCTTTTCATCTTTACTGAGGTGTAACTGACGAAAACAGTATATACATAAAAACATATAATTTATCTATATCTGAGGTGTATGGCTTCATGTTCTGACAGATGCACACATTGTGAAGTAATCGCCAAGGTCAAGCTAACTAGCATGTTCATCACCTCAGACAGCTACCATGGTCTTTCTTAGGTTCTCTGCTCTTTAACGACTCATGGGATTAGACCAGCCCACTGGGTAATCAGGATCGTTGGCTCATCTCAACGTGCATCCTCGGGTCATATCTGCAAAGTCCCTTGTGCCACATAAAGTAAATGATCACAGCCCACGACACATTCTTTTGCTTTCAACATCTTGTACTTTGTGTTTAAAGTGTCTTTTATAGACCGTATATAACTGAGCCTTGCATTTTCACCTGGCAATCTCTACCTGACCATCTCTGCCTTTCAAATGCAGTATTTAGTCCATTTACATGTAATTTGTTGATATGGTTGGATACAGGTCTACCATTTTTTTTGCTATTGGTTTTGTTTGTCTCATCTGCTTTGGTTTCCCTTTACCTATATTCTTTTGAACAAATTACTTTTTAGAATTCCATTTTGATTTCTCTATCGACGTTTTAGCTATCCTTCTGTATAATTATTTTAATGTTTATTTTGAGAGACAGCATGTGGGTGAGCAGGAGAAGGGCAGAGAGAAAGGGAGTGAGAGAATCCTAAGGAGGCTCCACGCTGTGTCAATCCCACACCTGTGAGATCGCGCCTTGAGCCAAAATCAACAGTTGGACGCTTCGTTAACTGAGCCGCCGAGGGGCCCCTTCACGTGATTTTTTAGAGGCCTCTCTAGGGATTGCGATACACATTCTTAACTGTACAGTACACTCAGAATTGCTACTGTAGTGCTTCCCCCACCCTGCGCAGTACGGTCGTCCTGTGTTTCAGTCACAGGACAACGTTATTCGTCAACATCTCTCTGCTTTAAGTAGTCACGCACACACACGCTATAAATACGTACATTTAAGAAGAAAAAGTCTTATATTTACTCACACACGCATCCTTTCAAGTCTCGCCATCCCTTCCCAAACACGTGCGTTTCCGTCATTTTTCTTCAGCTGAGGGCTGTACCCGCAGGGGGACCACAGCAGATCCTCTAGTTTTATCTGAAAAAACACCTTTATTTTGCCAACATACCTGAAGGTACCTTTTTCTAAATAGAGAATTTTCAGATCTTTCTTCTGGCAGTTAAAAAAAAAAAAAAGAAGTCTAGGGTCTCTGACACTCACGGTCCCTGAGGAGAAGTCAGCCATCATTTACCGCCTCACCCTCTGTATATGATGTGCCATATCCCCCCTGGTCACTTTGAGTATTTTCCTTTCCTTTGGTTTCCGGCAGCGTGGCTCTGATGGCTTAAGTGTGGTTTTCTTTGTATTTACCCTGCTAGGAGTCTGGTGAGATTCCTGGGTGTTAAGCTAAGGTTTTTCGGCAAATTTGGGAAGGTTCTGGTAATCATTTCTTCCAACAGTGTTCTTCTGGCCCATCCCCATTCCTCTCTCCCTCAAGGATTCCATTCACACACATGTAGGCCTCTTGGTATCATCCTGAAAAGTCACCAAGGCTCTGTTAATTTTTTTCAATATTTCCCCGGTTTCAGATTGGATTTCTATTAAGCAGTATCCAAGTCTGTTAACCCTTTTTAATACAATCTCTGATCCACTTTTGTGGATCTCATCTGGTGAATTTTAAAATTTCATCTCTAGTACTAGAATTTCCATTTGGTAAATTTTTTTTTTTTTTTTTTTACAATTTCTATTTCCCTGGGTGTTTGCTCATTTTATCCATCTTCTAAGTCTTTGAACATACTTATAACAGCAACTTGGAGGCACCTGCCTGCAGATTCAAACTTAAGCATCACCTAAGGGTCTACTGATTGCTCCCCCCCCACATCTTCCCGCTGTATGTTTGCCAACTTATGACTGTATGTTAGACATTGTTAGGACACACTGCCGAGAGTCGGGTTATACGGTCTTCCTGTGAAGGTGCTGACTCTGTCCTGGCAGGTAAATTTCTGGAAGATTTTTTCAGCTGCCAAGTGTGTGTTAATTCTTTCCTAATTCTATTTCCATTTTGAATTTAGCCCTGGGGGGAGCTCACTCAAGGGCACAGTCGTCGCTCCTAAGGTACGGCTGCTCTGGGGTCTCAGCTGAACGCCCGAGGTGCTCGGTGAGCTCTCCTCCTCAGGGCTGACCAGAACCTCCAGCACCTCCCAGCAGTCATGAACCCTGGCATCATCATCAGTTCTCAGCCCCGCCACAGGCCTCCGAGATCCCATCACTCCACACACGCACGGCCGGCCACCGTTAGCCAACTACCCAAAGTGAATCCCTACGCAAAACTCTGCCTTCCCTTCTCTCACCATGAGGCTTCCTCGTCTCTATTTCTCTGCCCTGCAACACCCGGCTAGTCCAGAAGCCTGGAATTCCAATATGTATCTGCCTTCTGAGCTCATTACGATCACCTTTCAGCTGGAGCTCCCCCACTTCCTGCCCAAACCAGAAAGGCCCCAGGCGGAGAGCCAGAGCCTCCGTGGGGCTCATCATATTTCTTCACTCAAGAACTGGAGTCCTGTGCTACCTGTCGCTGCCTGGAAACAGCAAGAACTTAATATTTTACATGAATTTAAGTGCCCTTACATTCAGGTGCTTTCTATATTTTGTTCGGTTTCATAGTTTTTTGGTCAAGAGAGCAAGTCCATGATCATGACGCTGTCAACGGCTTGAGGCAGAAGTCAATGATGACTATGAAACCACCCAGGGTACTCATTTTCATTTTCTGAGCACTTCCTGAAGATGTCAGCCTAGGTGGAAACATCTTCACTGTGAGAATGTGCCTTTCACTTCCATCCTTCATCTCTGTCCTCCAGTCATGTGACAACGGTCTTTTCTCAGTTTCAGCAAGTAGGTAAGAGGGAACTGTCTGTGGGCATTCTCTTTTAACTCTGCCATCTAACTTCAGTGAGGCGCTTGTGCAAAATTAGGAGGAACAAGAAACGGGCAGAAGACATAAACAGATGCTTCTCCAAAGAGGACATCCAGATGGCCTACAGGCACATGAATCGATGCTCAGCGTCACTCATCATCAGGGAAACACAAATCAAAACCACACTGAGATACCACCTCACGCCAGTCAGAGTGGCTAAAATGAACAAATCAGGAGACTATAGATGCTGGCGACGGTGTGGAGAGACGGGCACCCTCCTACACTGTTGGTGGGAATGCAAACTGGTGCAGCCGCTCTGGAAAACAGTGTGGAGGTTCCTCAAAAAACTACCCATAGAACTCGCCTATGACCCAGCAATAGCACTGCTCGGGATTTACCCACAGGATACAGAAGTGCTGGTGCATAGGGTCACATGTACCCCAATGTTCATAGCGGCACGTTCAACAATAGTCAAAACATGGAAAGAGCCTAAATGTCCATCACCTGATGAGTGGATCAAGAAGATGTGGTATATATACACAATGGAGTCCTACATGGCAATGAGAAAGAATGAAATCTGGCCATTTGTAGGAAAGTGGATGGACCTCGAGGGTGTCATGCTAAGCGAAATCAGTCAGGCGGAGAAGGACAGATACCATATGTTTGCACTCATAGGTCTAACAGGAGAACAGGAGAAACCTAATGGAGGACCAGGGGGAGGGGAAGAGGGAAAGAGAGTTGGGGAGAGAGAGGGACGCAAAACCTGAGAGACTACTGAATACTGAGAACGAACTGAGGGTTGAAGGGGAAGGGGGAGGGGGGAAAAGAGGTGGCGGTGATGGAGGAGGCACTTGTGGGGAAGAGCACTGGGTGTTGTATGGAAACCAATGTGACAATAAACTACTTAAAGAAAAATCATGAGGAGTAAGAAGTGCGGGACGATTTCTGGCCGGGGCGTCAGGAGATGCGGGCTCTTGCCCATGCTTCCTCAGTGCTGCGCCCACAGCCTGGGGCGGTCACGGCTCCACTCAGTCCTGGTTTCCTCATCGTCCGATGGAAGGACGGGCCATGTTAATAACTGTGAACTGCAGGCACAGCACTGATTCCTACATCAGTCATGTCAGGGCAACAGAAAATGCCAGAAAAACAGGACTGGAGCTGTTACCATCTGAAGGGCAATTCAGTGAGAGAGTTAAGGAATGTCCTGTTTAAGGGGCACCTGGGTGGCCCAGTCGGTTAAGCTTCTGACTCTTGACTTTGGCTTAGGTTGTGATTTCGCGGTTCATGAGTTTGAGCCCTGCATCGAGCTCTGCACTAACGGTGGGGAGCCTGCTTGGGATTCTGTCTCTTCTCTCTGCCCCTCCCCTACTCATTCTTTTTCTCTCTCTCTCTCTCAGAAATAAACTAAAAAAAAAAAAAAAAAGAAATGTCCTATTTAAGGCAGCACCTTATAATGTCTTACTATGACTTGAACTCAGCACTTAGGACACTGTGTAGAATGTAGTGGTACAGGGTAAACGTTGACTGCATGATGAATATTTGAATGAATGAATGGATGAATGAATGAATGAAAGGAAAGGTCACCAAATCCCACACAGGACACTAAACGCTGAGGCACCTGGCTCTGCATCTTGAACACGGTAAATACTCAGGGGCTGACAACTGCACTGACTTGAATTGAGGGAGGTGTTTTCCATGTGTCTAGACCCCAACAGAGAGTGGAGCGATTGACAGCGAATCAGGGAGCGAGACTCAAGGGCACCTTATGCAGGAGATGGAATTCAAAGACGTGCTGTGTGGCTCGGGGCAAGTCCTCTAACTTCTGTGGCTCTTAGTTTCCTCTTCTGTAAAGGGGCTGCTCTCTCTTGCTGGGAGGGGTGAGCATAAATGGGTCTTTGACTAAGAAATACAGAAAAAATGATGCTTTATAATACTGGTATCTCATGAAACGTGTGCTTTAAAAAAAAAGAGAGTTCTGAGTAGAAGGTCCTTATGCCCTAGGAACGGAGAACAAGGGGACGGAGAAATGGCTACAAGAACTAGTTTCCATCACTGACGCACGAAAACCTGTTGGCAAGGCCACATGAGCAAACGCCATCAACCCTGGCTTTGCCCTTCAGGATCCACGTCCTCAGTGCAGTGTTTACTGAGCCCCCAAGATAGACAGAACTGTTCCTGCCATTGTGTTTCTTCTCTGTTTTACAATCTGATCAATTTAACAATCACAGATGATTGATCCTTAGGGACGGGCTGCCATGTTTTACTCTTTTACAGCCAGCTGTGCTCTGCTACGCACAGTGGGGGCTCAGGATGTTTGGTTCTGAAGACCGGTGCTCAGGAAGTCCGTGGACGACTAGGGCACAGAGAGGAAACTCACATGGTCTGCTTCTTCAAGGGTCAGCGTTTGGAAAGGGGCTGTTTGAGCCTAGCATGCGATAGCAGGGTGCTTTCCCCCTAGAAACTTCTATACCCACCGAGCTCCTGGCCAAACTCATCTGCAGCATAGAGAGACAGCACTCGCCAAGCCAAATGGATGCTCCAAGGAAACGATGGCGAACTCACAGGGGAAGATTATAACATCTCCGCTCTAAGTGCTCGCACTTTTGTTGGAGGAAAAACAACAAAAGAAGCAACCTGTGATACATAGTAAATATACGTTTGATCTCTGTCCCCGTTTCTGGCCGACAGCTCCCCAAACCCCTGGAATTTCCAAAGCATAAGAGCAGTGGGAGCAGCTTGTGTGGTAACATTTGGTCTCTGTCCTTACTTCCTGAACTAGATTCAGTGTGACCAAAGTGACACGGGCATCTGGGGTTATTCATAACAAGCCGCACCTCTGGTGTCGGAAGGGACGCTGTGCTGTGGTAATGTGAGAGTCACGGAAACAGAGAAATGGGTTTCCTCTTCGGAAGACCTATGCTGTGGGAAACCGAATTTTAAAATTTAGCAAGTATAAGAAACGCCAATGGAGAGATAAGGAGAGAGACTTACAACAGGAGGTGGGATGGGCAAGGAAGAAGAAGAACTGAGTGATTATTTTTCAGTTATAAAAACAGAATTGTTGGGGAACCTGGGTGGCTCAGTTGGTTGAGTGTCCGACTCTTTACCTTGGCTCAGGTCATGATCCCAGGGAATACTTCCTACAAAGGAAGTAATGACACAGGCTGTGACACGAATGAGCCTTGAAAACGTGACACTAAGTGAAAGCGGCAGCCACGAAAGGGCACACGCTGTAGACTCCATTTCTGGGAGATCCTCAGAGGAGGCAAATCCACACAGGACACAGTCTCGTGCTGTCACGGGTGGCGGCAGTAATCTGCCCGCGTCTCAGTTTATAAAGGTGGCCGAGTGACGATGATGCTGGGGAAAGAAGAGTCTGATGCTACTCACAGCCTCCCTGCAAACGAGAGGCGTGTCCCAGGCACCAGTGCTGCTGGGAGGCGGGGACGGGCAAGGGCAGAGCAGAAGCCACGGCCTGTCTTGGGGTTTCTGGGGGAAAGGCAGGGCTGGGGAAGTGGCTGAGAAGTGCTAGTTTGAATAGTTCCAGCAGGCTTGAGGGGACAGGGGCTGTCCCCAGTTGTCTGGGGTTACTCGGGGGCAGGAGCAATCCTGGCTTCCGGGACTGGGAGTCGGATAAAGGCAGCGCTGGGGACGTGGAGCAGGACGGGCTGGTCTGTACATGAAATGTGGCCGCACCGTTAATTTACCGTCTACAGAATTAGCTAGCTGTGTGAGCTCTCCCTGGCCAGCAACCCCCCACAGGATGTCCAAATGTCAAAAATATAATCAATGGGGGAGAGGGGGGGAGACATGGGAAGAGACTGCTGAGCCAGTGCCGAGGCTCCTGTAGCGGGGGTGAAAATGTGTGCAAGCCGAACCGTGGAAACGGCTCACAGCGCTGTGACGACGCGATGCTGTGGAGTCGCGGGCTGAAACGGCTTTAAAAACAGTTAAAAAACCAGGGGAAGTAACATCTAGGAAGGTTTTTTTATTGCCTGAGGTTTAATTGTGTTTGATGTGCAACACAGGTTATGACCATTTTTAAAGCAGGTCTATCTATGATTTGGGACAAAAATGCCAGACACGCTAACTTCTGTGGGTGTGGGTGTGAGTTAGCGGAGCAGAGGGAGGTAAGGGGATATGGATGGCCGAGGAGGTCACGGACACGGAGAAGTCTTTAAACAATGACAACTAAAAATCAGCACAGGCGCAGGGTCACAGTAAGTTAGGAGGTGCAACCAGGAGAATGAAAATAGAGTGTATGGTTTTGAATTCAGCTGAAGAAATTTAATATATACGTCCAGAAGGTGGAGCAGGAGAAAAAAAAAGGAGAAAAGGCATTTTAAAAATACAGAAAATATAGAATAAGACAGAAGTAAGTGCTATTACTCTCCTCTCCTAATTTTTTCTGCTTGTGCACCCTCTAGAAATATTTAGGAAAAGTAAGCACCCTGTTGCTTATTTTTTAGGAGGCATCTATAATTTTTCCTGGTAAGTTTAGGTGGTTACAAAGGATTTAACATTTAGAAACACTTGTGGTTTACGTGCATTAAGTATGTCAAATTTATAAGTGCAATTTAACATGTGAGCTTAAGGCTTTTTTTAAGATTAAAAAATTGTTTTAATGTTTATTTTTGAGAGAGAGAGAGCGCACGAGCGAGCACGAGTGGGAAAGGAGCAGAGAGAGAGGGAGACACAGAATCCGAAGCAGGCTCCAGGCTCTGAGCTGTCAGCACAGAGCCCGACATGGGGCTTCAACCCACGGACTGAGAAATCATGACCTGAGCCAAAGTCGGATGCTTAACAGACTGAGTCACGCAGGTGACCCTATAAGATTTTATTTTTAAATAATTTCTACAGCCCCACTGAGTAGAGATTACACAGGTTCGAACTCACAACTCTGAGATCAAGAGTCACACACTCTACTGGCTGAGTCAGCCAGGTGCCCCTAAGCTTGCTCTTTCTTTCTCTCTCTTTCTTTCTTTCCTTTTTAAAATTTATTTATGAGAGAGAGAGAGAGAGAGAGAGAGAGAGAGAGAGAGAGAGAGACAAAGACAGAGCACAAGTGGGGGAGGTGCAGAGACAGAGGGAGACACAGAATCCCAAGCAGGCTCTAGGCTCTGAGCTGTCAGCACAGAGCCCAACGCGGGACTTGAACTCACAAAACCATGAGATCATGACCTGAGCCAAAGTCGGACGCTTCACCGATGGTGCCACCCAGGTGCCCCAAGTCTTTACATCTGTCTTATTTTTTAATTTTTTAAATGTTTTATTTATTTTTGAGAGAGAGAGACAGAGAGACAGTGTGAGCAGTGGAGGGTCAGAGAGAAAGAGAGACACAGTATCTGAAGACAGGCTCCAGGCTCTGAGCTAGCTGTCAGCACAGAGCCTGATGCGGGGCTCGAACCCACAACCGTGAGATCATGACCTGGGCTGAAGCCAGACACCCAACCAACTGAGCCCCTCAGGTGCCCCTCAAGTCTTTACTTTTAAACAGCCGACCCGAGAGATGAGGCGCGGCACTCCGCCATGAGCGGGTGGCCTTGCTGGAATGAAAGCTGCCATGTTCTCCCCAGCCTCCGCCTCTGCGCCCAGGAGGCCCTCCTTCAAGGCCAGTGCTTCCTCAAGTTGGTCCTCTGCTGGGTCTGCTGAGGGCTGGGAGAGCCCGAGGCACTGGATCTCCCTGAGATGCGGAGAGGCAGGCGCCGTGCCCTTAGGCTCCAGCGAGAGCAAAGGACTCGGGCAAGGGGGCGAGGGGCAGGGCGCCAGCACACCGCAGTCAGACAGACCTGGGCAGGAGGGAGGAGGTACGGAAGCGGGGACTCCGGAGACGGCTTCCTTCACACCGCCCCCGCCGGTGGAGCCCCGGGGAACGCGCGTGGCCCGGTGTGGAGGCAGCTGTGCTCCCGCGACAGGAGCCGCCTACCGACCAGACTGGTGAGAAGTCCCTGGTCGGGAGGCGGGCACCGTGGGATATGACAGAGAACAGGGAGCAGGACCAGGCGCTTTACCCAGGACAGTTTGGACGAAAGGGCAATCCAAGATGGGAAATTAAAACACAGAAATGTTACACGGCAAATCTCAGTAAAAGAACACCAAGGCAGCAGCAATTCTGATATCAGACAAAGAGAATTTAAGGAGAAAAACATGAGTAAGGATCCAAAGAAATACTAAGTGCTAGAAAAAATCATCACGGCCACGTAAGTATGTAATATAGACCCAACTCTGCAATGTAACTGAAAAATCTGGGGGGGGGGATAGTTAAAAAAATAATGCTAGTGAAAACTTAAAAATACCTGATTTCTTAGATATGCTGTTAGAAACAGAGAGATACAAAGTAAAAAAGAGTGGAGGCGCTAGCTCCACTCAGATGGCCCTGGTTTTAAGGTCCTATTTGTTGAAAGGTACAAAAGTCAACTACAGAAAGATATAGAAGGTAAATTAAGGCCCCTCCCCCTCCTGGAACAGAGCCCCCGGTGAACACGGCGGGGGGCGGGGGGTGAATGCGGGGCGCTGCAGGCCCCGTTATCCCAGTCCCATGTTGCTTATGGTGCATTCTGTCCCTCAGGGGGTGAACCAAAGTCAGTCCGGCTGCAGACAGAGGGACTTGAGCCCCGTGACATCTCAAACAGTCGTGGTGCGTGCTCGCCGTATGTGCGTGAGCCGTGGAGGCGGGGTGGGGGGACACTGGTCACAGAGGACGGCTGTGATTCCACTCCTGGGAGGTGTGCAGGCAAATCCGTGAAGACCGAAGAGGATCTGTGGCTGCCTAGGTCTTGGGGAGCCCGGGGGTGACTGCCAGTGAGCACAGAGCTTGCTTCCGGGGTGACAGGACTGCGTAACGTACACCGCAGTCATGGGGCGCGACTGCGTACCCCAAAGCCGCCAACGGTGCGCTTCGAGCGCGCGAATTCTATGGTACATAACCTATCTCGGTAAAGCCATTATTAAAAAATGCTTCAAATGCAGACAAGAAATGCTTTAAAGTGGGCTCTCATTAATGGCGGGGTCGGAGGGCTCTGAGATTGTGGGAGAAAACCATCCCATCGTTTTGGCCCCGGTCAGAAACCACAGTAGACAGGCCCTCTTCCGGGTGACAATTCTACGTTATCTCCGCTTTCCAGAAAGTGGAGAGAGAATGTGACAAAGCGAGGGCCTTCTGAGGGCAGGGGCCTCCCCAGAGCAGGCGCGGTGACCGTGCTCCGGCTTCAAGTAAGTAAGTCTGCGAACTCGACCCGGGAAGTCCTCATGTCTCAAGCCACACGTTGAGGACTCTTAGGTTGCCAAAATTTCGCCCCCTTCCCATGACTCCTAATGGTGTTAGTGAGCATTTGAAGAAAACAGGACACCTGGCTGGATTTAGTTACCCACAAGTAAAATAAATCCAGAGAGACACCGTGATGAGAGACGTTTTCATCATTCAAATGACTGGAGCTTTCTTGTTGGTTTCTCAGAACTTGATGTTGCGTTTGGTTTTGAATGTGAGTCATTTCTGTGAACCCAGCACGTGAGCAAATCTGTGTCATCATCGCGTCTGTCCCTCTAGCTGTCCCTGAGTGGCCGTGCTCGCCCCCCACGTGGCCCAGCAGCCACGGATCTGTCCTCCAGCTCCGTCCCCGCCTTCTGGAGGATGCCACGCTAATGAAAACGTATGGGATGTGACCCTTTGCATCGGCTTCCTCCACTCAGCATAACGCCTCGGAGACGCCTCCAAGTCGTTGCGTTTATGAAAAATTTGGTTTTCTTCTTTTTTCGTTTTTGCAGGCTAGTGTTCTGTTGCGTGGCTGTATCACAAATTGCCTCCCCATTAGGGTGACGAACACAGGAGTTGTTTTGGGCCATTATAAGCAGCGCTGCCACAGCCATGCGCACGTGTGCAGGTTTTTCCTGAGCGCTCAGTTTCCATTTCTGTGGTTAAACGTAGAGAATTAGGATTGTTGGTTTACATGTTTATTTTTTTAAACATGAATATATGCTCTTTCATTTTTTTTAATGCTTATTTTGAAAGAGCAGGAGTGAGTGCATGTGGGGGAGGGGCAGAGAGCGAGAGAGGGAGAGACAGGATTCCACGGGGCCCAAACTCATGAACTGTGTGAGATCATGGCCTAAACCGAGAAACCAAGAGCCGGACGCCTAACCGACTGAGCCCCCAGGCGCCCCTTACACGGTTAGTTTTATAAGAAACAGTCCAACTGGTGTCCAAGGGGGGCTTGCCGTTTTCCTTCCTACCCGCCATGCAAGGGCCACTGGGCATCTGGCATCAGCAGTATTTTCTGTGTTTCAGCCGTTCTAACGTGTGTGGTCACACTTCACTGTAACCTGCGTGTCTCTGGCAGCCGGTGGGGCTGTGCGTCCTTCCACACGCTTGTGTGCCACCCGAGTCTTCAGTGATGCGTCTACTTACGTCTTCTGCTCTTTTGACAAAAGCAGGGCTGTTTCTTACTGTTAAGTTTTGAGAGTTCTTTACACCTTCCGAAGACGAGCCCTTGCGATGCGCCAACGCTCCTCCAGATCCGTCTCCCGTCCGTCCACTCCTAACCTGGTCTGGTACAGAGTAACAACTTGTAATTCTACTTTAAGCCCGATCTGTCTTTTTTAAAAACATATTTTATGGATGGTGGTCTTGCATGTGAACCATTTGCCTAACCTGGTGGTCAGGAAGACTCCGAGTTTTTTGCCAGCAGCTTCGGGGTCTGACGTTTCGATTTAGAATCCGTTCAGAGGTACCTTGGGTGCGATGTGTGAGGGCCAGGCCAATGTTCGTTTCTCAGCGTATCGATGTCTGTTCCAAGTGCATTTGTTGAGAAGAACGTACTTCCTCCAACTGCCCTTTGTCAGACGTGAACCAACAGCTGACTTCTGGACTTAACGCCCACATGTCCGCCGTCTCCCTAAGTCATCTTGAGCGGCCCCAAGGCAAGCCCGTTGGTACTGCTTACAGATCCCATGATCAGAACTCAGAACGGGACCAGGAGGAGGGCTGGGGTCCTCGACTCGTCTGGGTGGTGACAGAGGCTGGAGCATGCCTGCCCTTCCTCTCTCTCCAGGCGGGACCACATATGGACTAAGATCAGTTTGTGACATCATAATGCGGGAGGTCCCGGCAACCTGGAAGGATTCTGACAGGGTGACTGAGCTGATGGGGCCACAGGGATCACAGCACAGGGAGGCTGAGGGAAATGGAGCGCTGAGCCCGGAGAGATGAACGGAGAGTAAGAACGCTTGCTCGGGACCTCGGAAACGATGCTCCCTGCAGAGAAAGAATCCTTCCTCATGGGATCCCTATGAGATGACCAAAACCAGTGACAACTACCAGGCGCTGTGCTAGGTGCTGGGAGTCCAGAGATGGACGAGACAGACTTTTGCTTTCATGAGGGGGAAGCCACAGGGAAAACTGTTTTGCTTTGACATTGGCCATCGAGCCAACTGTAAGTGCCACACGCATCCACTGCAGGTAGGAACCCAGATGAAGAGTCTTGCTTTGACTCTGACTTTGCAGGGTCCCCGGAGATGGCCTAACAGCTCTCTTTTCAACAAATGACTTGTCCTGTTTTGGGGCTTAATGGCCAAATGGAAGGACCGAGGTCATGTGAAAGAAAGCAATCTGCCCAAGGTCTCATCAGTGGTTGCAAAACTGAGTGCGGAGACCACGCCTCCCGGTGCTGAGGCCAGGATTCCTTTTTACCATCTGTTAAAGTTCTCGATCAGCAAGGTGTCTGCCGAAAAATAAATAGCCCGATGCCTCCTTCTTGCACACCCTGTCTCTGGGGTTCTTCCGACCCTTTAGGTTTTCAGTCTTGCACGCTCACTGTCTCAGAGGCCTTTACAAGAGAAAAGAATCCCATAATTTGCAATTTCAACCCTTGTTTTCAGTGACAAGATGAGAAAAAAAAAATCATATGAAATCGGACAGGTCTTTTCTGAAGGTTTCATCTCGGCTCTGAGCTGCTTCTGGGTCACCTACTGCTCTAATTATGCTGGAAGGAAACCTGGCTTCCACGGGATCCAGGACGCGGCTGGAGGAAGAAGTTGTCAGGAGCACTTAGGATCAGCAGCGCTCGCTGGCCTCGGAGCATTCCAGGAACTCACTGAGTCATTCCCTAATTCATTCTGCCGATTAACCACAAACACAGACATGCGGGCAGAACAGACATCACGGACTGATTTCGTCCTACTCTTGGCCCAGGACAGGACGGAGCAGACAAACAGGAACGCTCGGGTTTGCAGCTGCCCCCCTCCCCAGGCTGCTCGAGGGAGCGGCGTGGAGCAGGAGGAAGGCCGGACCTGAGGTCCCAGCCCCGCTCCGGGCCTTCGAAGGCTCCAGGGCCTTCGAGAGGACGCCACTCTAGTGAGGAGCCGTGGAGACGGGGGATGGGAAGGCGCAGGCGCACTGAGGAGCCCTGCACCTGGCCCAGGGCTCCGGTCACATGTCCGGCACCTGGTAAATGACACGCAACACGCTAAGCACCAAGGGGGTCAGGCTGACTAAAACTCAGCTCTTGCCCCGAAGACGACAATGAGATGTCGTGAATATGCTGATGGGAAAAACGCAGTGGGGGCGTGGGGGGACCCCTCACCAGTCTGGGCAGGAAGAAAAGGTGACGTGAAGGTGGGGCATGCATATTAAGGCAGCAGAGAGAGTGTACCAGGTTCTGGGAAAGATCGCCTTGTTTTCTGTAATACTTGGGACACTGCAGGGCGGGCGCCCTCGACTGGGGCCCCCACTCCCACACGCTGTTATAAAGCAGCGGCTTCAGGAAGCTGCTAGATAGCCCACAACACACAGCCCCCACAGCAGGGGGAGACGCGGCCGGTCAGCCGCGGGGCTGAACGCAGGGCTCTTGTGACGCAGCGCCTCAGACGGGCGGGCCCCCCAGGTTCGACGGCGACGGGTCTGCAGCTGGGCAGCCCAGGAAAGGAACCCAGAGGACGCGAGGCCTGACTGATGGGGCAGGAAGACGCTGCTCTCCATGTGGGGGCACCACCACCAGATGGGGCCATGCGTGAGGAAGGCAGAGAGAAAGGGGGACAGGAAGCAGCCAGGGAAGGAAGTGGGCAGCCAGCCGGTCTATTTCTGCTCTCAGATCGAGCACCCTCTAACAGCTCCACGGTGATCTGCACTTAAAGGAGCCGATTTCACGCTCAATCATCATGATGGCCACACTGGCGAGGTGCGTGTGGTGAAATACTCTTTTCTGGAGCCTCGAAGAGCAAAGTGCTTACCCCAGGTCCCGGAGCTTTGCAGAGAGCCAGGACTCACTGGTAGAGAGCCTCACACCAGCCCCACCCCAGACACGTGTGCCCTGACCTGCCTGCCGTCCACGTAGGCAGGACAAAGGTCTCTGAAGGGGCTTTCCTGGGAGCTAATGCAGAAACGAGGCGCAGGAATCTCACTTCTGGAGCATCACTTGGCTTCTCTGGGCGGCCCTGCCTGTCCTGACCGTGAGAGTGCCACCGGACCACCTTGAACAGAGCCTGTTCTATTTTAAAATTCTCCTGTCCCGAAGCTAATGATACTGCCTCCAAGTGTGGCCAACAAAAACCATGGCTAGAAAGGCGGCTGGGATCGCTAAGTGCCTTGGTCTCAGTTGACAGGAAATAAAATTACTTTGTTAAGGAATCAGTTTTCAGAAAAACTAAACCCTTGAAGAAGCTGTGTCCAAATTTTCAGACTGCGGTCTCCAGCAGCTCTGCAGGTGATGGACCTAATTCGCTCCCATGCTCACACTGAGAAGCGTGCCCAGATGTGTGCGGACTAGCCACGGGGGCTGGCGGCCCCGCAGGCGCCCTGGATCAAGCACCGGGCTGGGCGTCAGGGGACAAACCACACCTGCTGGGGGACCTCTGGTGGCCCAGCAGGCGGCCGGGGTCGCTCAGTGTGCTCTCCCAGAACTACCGTCAGCCTCAAGTGGTCCAAGACTTGGTTTCCTCATTTCTACTCTAAGGAAGATGCAGTAGAGCAGTGGATGTGAAAGCTTCTTGAGGAGACCTTTTCACTTGCCAGAGAAGCAGGCCAGAGATGTCTCTGCTTTATTAATGATACTAACGGCCACTTGCATGGACGCCAGCAGACTGCACAGCGGCTCTGGGCACCGGCTCTTAGCTGGCGCACAAGGGCATCAGGACCCCACAGAACCCTGCAGCTGTATGTTTTTTCAGGGGATTGTATTAATGTCCAGCAACTTCTCAAAGGTGCTCCTGACCTCCAGTAAGAGACGGTCCCACCACAAAAAAACATGCGAACTGTCCACACCCCCCGCGCCCAGGGACTGCTCCGGAAGCCTTGTCCCAGCATGCTGGCCCAGCCAGGAGATCGCTGAGCCCGTCCAGCAGGGTTTCAGCGTCTACACTGTGCTCTGGTCAGTCACGGAAGAATCCGGAGCAATTGCAGAGTATGTATTTGGAAACCTCCAGAATCTCTGCAAACGTAAGATAGAGCAAGGAATATTGCATACATCTGGGAATTCCCTTTGGCTCCGCACTTTGAAGTCCATTTGTTAAATGCAACAATGTAACAGACATCAGTGAGTCACTTTCCGGAGGTTCCCCGGACCCAGGCGCTCGCTGCAAGGTCTCATACCATAGCCTCAAGCCACATGAGACCGTGACCGTGACCAGGGTGATCGTGACTGTGACTGTGAGTTCTTGAAATGCACCCAGACCTAACAGACAAATGACGTTAATGTAAAAGACATACCAACTTCAAAGACTCAGTACAAAAATGTCACGTACTATAGCTCATGAATAATTTTTCTATTGGTTACATGTTGAAATTATACCATTTTGGATATAGTTAAATAACTGTATCATTCAAATTATCTGTTCTTTTTACTTTTCTTAATAGGGCTACTAAATATTTAAAATTCCACGTGGCTCGCATTTGTGGCTCCTGCCGTGTTTCTGTGGGACTGCACTAGTCTATGTTCTCCATCGACGACTGATTTGCACCTTATGAAATGTCTTATTCCTTGCAAATCAAAAGCAGAGCTTTCAGATAGAGTTTTCTATGTCAGGCATTATAATTGGCACATGAAAAAACAGTTCACCAAAAATCCCCGGGAAAATACACTAAATCAGACAGATTTATTTATGGGCTCTGAGTTCATGGTGAAATCCATTTGACAATACCCAGTTAAAATTGGAAATGTTTCATCCAGGACATACCTCTAATAATAATCTTTCTTTGAAGGCATTTATTGAACTCCTCCTGTGTGCGGGGTCTTCACACTTTGCATCATTATTTCCAGGGAACCCGAGAGGTCCGAGGCTCGGAGAGCAGCTCAGTAAATGGCAGGCCGCCTTGGACCCAGGCCCGTGCCCCACAGCACACTCTGCCCCGTGCTCTCCACGGACATTCTGCCTTTTCTGTTTGCATCACACTGTCCAGTTTACAAAGTGCTTTCATATATATCATCAATTATCCAGAGTATTCTGGGAAGTAGACCTGGAGGTTATCAATGATCACATCTGAAGGAGGGCGTTACAAGTCGGGCGGGAAGAACTTGGCCTACGTCTCCCAGCCTGGCAGGGAGAGCAGAATCTCACACCACAGGTTCTGAAAGACAGTTCAGTGCCTTCTCAAAACTTTCTTCTCTGCTCTGCCACATATAGCCTCCTCCTAAGTAACACCGATTGCTTTCCTGGTCTCAGAGTTAAATGGAGCAACGGAAAGAAGGTCTTTACTGCCAATCGTGTTCATGTTCCACGACAGTTCAACTGTTTCTAAACATACGTTCCTGTATGCTATATATTCTTGTTATTAATGTAGTAATAGCACATGACCGTAGACTGTGCTATTTGTGTGTTATTGCACCCATTATTTCTTTTGCACGGTGGCCTGCCTACGGGATCACACCACTTTAAAAGCGCAAGTAATGGAAGCACTGAACTACTTGTGGACCAAACTAAACACGAAGGTAGTCCAACAGAGGATTTGGTGCAGGGGCAAGATGGCGGGGAAGTACGGAGCTCTGAATTTTCACCTGCCCGCATCTATCAAACTAAGAAGCCACAACACTCTGATCCACAAGAGTCTGGGTGGAAAAGAGACAGTCCACTAAGAAGACAGCCTCATAGGTGCGTGAGTGAGTGCGAACTGGGGAAGATAAAAACGAGCTGGGACCCGGAGGCTCGGAGGGGAGGGAGCCCCAGCCGTGGAGAGCCTCGGGGAGTTGAGGGAAAGAGACAGAGAGGCTGAAAACGCTCACAGAACTCTCTAGAGAAGAGAAAAACCCAGCCCAGGAGGGAGAGGGATCCTATCATCCCATCTGTAACCGCAGGGCGTGGGGAGAGCGATCATTTCTCTCTAGCGGGGACGCCTTCCTTGGGCTCGGCGCCCAGGAGAAGCTGCTCCCCTCCTCTCCCTACTCGGTCCACACTAGGAAGCCGCCTGGCTGCCGGGCTTGGGAGTACATTTTGGGCGTGGACTAGGCTCTGGAAACCAGGCGGGGCTTGGGAAATACAACCCGCCCGAGGCACAGGGAAATCTGACCCAAAAGAGTGGGCTGCAATGCTTGGTTCGAGAAGGGACTGGGCGCCGCCATCTTTCTCCCCACAACCACCAAGGCGAGGCCTCGGGAGCAGCCAGTGGACCCGCAGAGGAGGCGAGACCGACCTACACCAAACCACTCCCATCCGCGCTGGAGAGCTGCCCCCCCACCCCCCCGAACCCCCCAGCCAGGGAAAGACCAACACTGATGCATCCCCATGATCAGATCAATTCTTGCTATTCAGATGTATTTCCCCTTTTCTCATTCTTCTCTCTCCCCTCCACTGACTGGGCACCCAGGACGCTGGATTGCCTGAACAGTCACCCTTACTCCATTATCTTGACACTACTTTCCTTTCTCTCTCCCTCTGGAATAATCAGACTATATAGTTTCTTCAGGGAACATTATCTTCATTTTTTTTTCTCCTCACCTCCTGCCATATTCTCCTTTTTCTCTCTCTGAATTAAACCTTTTAGTCTCTCTGCCTGGTCAACGTTCAATTTCACTTCCTCCACTCCCGTCACTTCTCTGTTTGTAGATGCTCTTCCAACAGCACTGCCTCCCCCCTGCTCTTTATTTGTAGCTGGGACTTCTGGTTTTCTGCTTCCAGACTGTCCTTTGTCTTTTGTTGTTTTTTGTCCCTCCCCCTTTTCTTCTCTTTTGTTTTTCTGTCCTCTTTTGGTTTGCTTGTTTGTTTGATTTGTCTGTGCGTTTGCATGCTTTTGGTCTCTGTGTGTTTGTCTGTCTGTTTTCCTTTCCAGGGCTACCTCAAGAAACAAGCCAAAGTACACATGGTGGAGAGTCCCAAATACCACTGAGTAGAGAAATAAAATCACCAAAGATACAACGAGAGAAACCGAGAGACACCATTAAAAGAACACTTCCTGAGAAAAATGTACCTCTTTTACTAGAATAATGTTTATGATTACAAGTGAAATAAGGTATTTTTTTATCCACACAAAGGCAACCTTGGCTTATACAACTTCTTCTTGATCATGAATACTGACCTCTTTACTTCACTCACTATCAATAATAAAAATATTTTCTGACGGTGGAAAAAAAAAAAAAGAACGCTTCCTGAACGGACAGGCCCTGGACAGTCAATGAGCCTCCTCTAATATAGCAATACTCACAGGTGCAGAGTGCATAAGAGGCTTTTAAAACTGACAAGAGACAGAAAGATAGCCAAAATGATGAAACGGAAGAACTCGTCTCTAAAGAAATTCCAGGAAGAAGTCACGGCCACAGAACCACTCAAAACAGATATAAGCAATATAACGGAGCAAGAAATTAGAACAACTGTCGTAAAATTAATCGCTGGGCTTGAAAAACATGGAAGACATCAGAGAAGCTATTGACACGAAGACTAGGGACCTTAAAAATAGCCGTGACGAGTTAAAAAATGCAATAAATGAGGTGTGTGATAAAATGGAGGCTGCCACTGCATGGATTGAAGAGGCAGAGAGGAGAATAGGTGAATTAGAAGACACAATTATAGAAAACGAGGAAGCTGAGAAAAAGAGAGATAAATTGATCCAGGAACATGAAAGAATTCGAGACCTGAGTGATACAATCAAACAGAACAATATCCGTGTCATAGGAGTTCCTGAAGAGGAAGAAAGAGAAAAAGGTTCTGAAGGGGTGCTTGATCAAATTACAGCCAAGAACTTCCTCAACCTGGGGAAGGAAACAGCCACTGAAATCCAAGAGGCACAGAGAGCTCCCCTCAGACGTAACTTGAATCGACCTTCAGCACAACATATCATAGTGAAACTGGTAAAATATAAGGATAAAGAGAGAATTCTGAAAGCAGCTAGAGATAAAAGGGCCCGAACATACAAAGGTAAACCTATCAGAGTGGTTACAGACGTATCTACTGAAACTTGGCAGGCCAGGAAGGAATAGCAGGAAATCTTCAGTGTGATGAACAGAAAAAACATGCAGCCAAGAATCCTTTATCCAGCAAACCTGTCATTCAAAATAGAATGAGAGATGAAGGTTTTCCCAAATAAAAATTGAGAGAATTCATCACCACCAAACTAGCCCTACAAGAAATCCCAACAGGGACTCTATGAGGGAAATGTTGCAAGGAATAAAAGGTACCAGAGACACCACCACAAGCATGAACTCTACAGAGAACACAATGAATCTAAACCCATATTTTTCAATAACAACACTGAATGTAAATGGACTACATGTTCCAATCAAATGACACAGTGTAGCAGAATGGATAGAAAAACAAAATCCATCTATTTGCTGTCTACAAGAGACTCATTTTAGACCTGAAGACACCTTCAGATTGAAAGTAAGGGGATGGAGAAATATCTATTACGTGACTGGAAGTCAGAAGAAAGCCAGGGTAGCCATCCTTTTATTGGACACACTGGACTTTAAAGTAAAGGCAGTAACAAAAGATGAAGGACATTATATAACAATTACAGGGTTGGGTCTCTCCATCAGGAAGCGCTAACAATTATAAACATCTACGTGCCGAATTCGGGAGCACACAAATACATAAAACAATGAACCGCAAACAGAAACAATCTTATTGACAAGAATGTGCTAATTGCAGAGGATTTTAATACTCCACTTACAGCAATGAATAGATCAACCAGACAGAAAATCACTAAAGAAACAAAGAAGCTGGGGAGGAGCCAAGATGGCGGAGAGGAAGGGCACTTTGTAAACTCCGTCCGCCCCGTCTACCGAACTGAGAAGGACATTACTCTTATCTGCAAGAGTGGAAGGAGAAAATACGGACTCCAGAGAGAAGACAACCTGAAGGATACCTGAGTGAGTGAGTGTGAAATGGGGAGATTGGAAAACGGGCCAGCCAGGGACGGGCAGGGGAGGCAGGAGCCCCAGCCCAACGCGGGGCAAGCGCGCGGAGCCTGAGAGACAAAGGGAGGAGACAGAGACTGAACACGCTCATAGTACTGTCTCTGGGGAAGAGATAAAGAACGTTTAACCGCGCTTGGACAGAGAAACTCTCACTCTGTATATAACTGCTGGGCAGCGCGGATCCAGAACCCGGGTGGTGCAGGGGAAAGAACAGCTTCCAGCCCTGCGCCATCTTGGCGGGGAGTCAGCGGCCGCAGTGGCAGCGGCACAAGGCGCACAAACTTCGACCTCGGTTTTGGAAGTGGGAGTACGCACCTCATTTCCATGGCACATCTCACCCCCAGCATTGGCCGCGCGAATCCCGAATCCTGGGTGCCAACAGAGAAAAAGCAGCGCCCACCCCTGCGCGATCCTGGCAGGGAGTTGGCGGTGGTGGAGACCTGGGTGCGTGCGCAGGCTGCAGGAACTCCCAGCTTATTTCCGGCAGCGCCCGCGCCTGGGGCACTAGCAGCAGCACGAATCCCAGCCCAGCCGGCGCCAAGAGAAACTCATCCCTCCCCCAACACGATCACGATCGCGATTCTGGCTGGGGGCTGGGAATCCGCAGTTGTGTCTGTGACGGTGCACTTCACCTCCTGCTGCGCACCCCGCCTCAAGCAGGGGCAGCCGAAATCCCAGCCTGAGCCAAGACAAACCGATTCCTCCCCCAAGAAGCCAGCCACCAAAGCAAATACATCTCATCTGTGGTAGCATGAAAGTGCATGGACTGGAACTTTGAACCGAGGTGGGCCTGGAAAATACAACTTGGCTCAACCGCGGCACAGGGAGATCGGACTCATTAGAGCAGCCTCCAGTCTCTGCAGACACCAAGGCAGAGCCTCTGAGAGCAGCCTCCAAGACTTACCACACCAAACCATGCCTATCCACGAGGGGGAGCTGCTGCTTTCTTTTCTTTTCTTCATTTTTTTCCTTTTTTTTCTTCTTTTTTTGTACTTATTTTTTATTATTATTACCTTTTTTACTTAAATTTTTTTAAAAATTTACTCCTTATTTTCCTTTCTCCTTTCTCCCTTTTTTTACCGTCTTGCAATCCAGATATATTCCCCTGTAACTCATCCTTACCTCTCCCCTCAACTGGTCATACACTTTTAGACTGTCCACTGTCCTCTGTTGTTTCGGACCCCCTTTATTTTTTTTTCTTCTTCTCTTCTTTTCGTCTCTTACCTCTCCATTTTCTTTCTTTTCTTTCCCCCTTTTAATGTGTTTGTTTGTTTGATTCGTCTGTGCGTTTGTGTGTTACTGTTCCCTCTGTGTGTGTCTGTCTGTTTTCCTTCTTAGGGCTACCCCAAGAAACAAGCCACAGTGTGTATGACGGCGAGTCCCAAGTATCGCTGAGTAGGGAAATAAAATATTCAAAGGCACAACAAGAGAAACTGAGAGACACCATTAAAAGAATATTTCCTGAAACGACAGGCCCTGGACAGTCAATAAGCCTCCTTTAACAGAGAAATATTAACAGGTGCACAGAGCACAAAGAGCTTTCTAAAGGTGACAAGAGACAGAAAACGAGCAAAAATGACAAAACGAAGGAACTCTCCCCTGAAGAACCTCCAAGAGGAAGTCACAGCCACAGAACTGCTCAAGACAGATCTGGACAACATACCGGATCATGAATTTAAAAAGCTTGTCATAAAATTAATTGCTGGGGTTGAGAAAAGCATCACAGAATCAAGTGAGACAATGACTAGGCACTATGATGAGTTAAAAAAAGGCTATAGATGAGGTGAATAACAAACTGGAGGCAGCCACCTCAAGGATTGAGGAGGCACAGAGAAGAATAGGTGAATTAGAAGATACAGTTATAGCAAAAGAGGAAGCGGAAAAAAAGAGAGAGAAATTAATCCAGGAGCAGGAAAGGAGAATTCGAGACCTGAATGATACAATCAAGTGGAACAACATCCGTATCATAGGAATTCCTGAAGAGAAAGACAGAGAGAAAGGGCCTGAAGGGATACTAGACCAAATTATAACTGAGAATTTCCCAAATCTGGGAAAAGAAATAGACATTCAAATTCAAGAGGCACAAAGAACCCCCTTAAGACGTAACTTGAATCGGCCTCCGGCACGACATATCATAGTGAAACTGGCAAAATATAAAGATAAAGAGAGAACTCTGAAAGCAGCTAGGGAGAAAAGGGCCCTCACATACAAAGTGAAACCTATCAGAGTGGTTACAGACCTATCTACTGAAACCTGGCAGGCCAGGAAGGAATGGCAGGACATCTTCAATGTGATGAACAGAAAAACCATGCAGCCAAGAATCCATTATCCAGCAAGCCTGTCATTCAAAGTAGGAGAGATAAAAGTGTTCCCAAATAAACAAAAATTAAGAGAATTCATGACCACCAAACCAGCCCTATAGGAAATCATAAGAGGGACTCTATAAGGGAAATGTTGCAAAGAATACAAGGTGCCAGAGACACCACTATAAACATGTATTCTAGGGAGAACACAATGACTCTAAGCCCACATTTTTCAATAATAACACTGAATGTAAATGGACTGAATGCTCCAACCAAACGACACAGGGTAGCAGAATGGATAAAAAAACAAAACCCATCTATTTGTTGCCTACAAGAGACTCATTTTCAACCTGAAGACACCTTCAGGTTGAAAGTAAAGGGATGGAGAAATATCTATCATGCGACTGGAAGCCAAAAGAAAGCCGGAGTACCCATACTTATATCAGACAAACTGGACTTTAAAGTAAAGGCAGTAACAAGAGATGACAAAGGACATAATATAATAATTACAGGGTCTCTCCATCAGGAGGAACAAACAATTATAAATATCTATGCACCAAATTCGGGAGCGCCCAAATACATAAAACAATTAATCACAGAAAGAAAAAATCTTATTGACAAGAATGTGCTAATTGCAGGGGACTTGAATACTCCACTGACAGCAATGGATATATCAACCAGACAGAAAATCACTAAAGAAACAATGGACCTGAACGACACATTGGAACAGATGGAACTGGTAGATATATTTAGAACTCTGCATCCTGAAGTTATAAAATTCACCTTCTTCTCGAGTGCACATGGCACATTCTCCAAGATTGATCACATACTGGAGCATAAAGCAGTCCTCCATAAGTAAAAACGACTAGAGATCATACCATGCACACTTTCAGATCACAATGCTATGAAACCTGAAATCCACCACAGGAAAAAGTCTGGAAAACCTCCAAAAATGTGGAGGTTAAAAACCACCCTACTAAAGAATGATTGCGATAATCAGGCAATTAGAGAAGAAATTAAAAAATATATAGAAACCAATGAAAATGAAAATACAACAATCCAAAATCTCTGGGATGCAGCAAAGGCAGTCCTAAGAGGAAAGTATATTGCAATCCAGGCCAATCTCAACAAACTAGAAAAGGCGCAAATTCAAAATTTAACAGAGCACCTACTGGAACTAGAAGGGAAGCAGGCAGAGCACCCGAAACCCAGCAGAAGAAAAGAAATCATAAAGATCAGGGCAGAAATAAACAGTATAGAATCCAAAAGAACAGTCGAGCAGATTGATGAAACCAAGAGTTGATTCTTTGAAAAAATAAAATTGATAAACCTCTAGCCAGGCTCCTCAGAAAGAAAAGAGAGAGCACCCAGATAGACAAAATCATGAATGAAAAAGGATCTATTACAACCAATCCCTTAGAAATACAAGCAATCATCAGAGATTACTATGAAAAATTACATGCCAACAAACTGGACAACCTAGAAGAAATGGACAAATTCCTAAATGCACATGCACTGCCAAAATTCAAACGGGAAGAGACAGAAAGCATGAATAGACCGATAATCAGTGAAGAAATCAAATCCGTTATCAAAAATCTCCCAACAAATAAGAGCCAAGGGCCAGATGGCTTCCCAGGGGAATTCTGCCAGAAATTTAAAGCAGAGCTAATACCCATGCTTCTCAAAATATTCCAAAAAATAGAAATAGAAGGAAAACTTCCAAACTCATTCTACGAAGCCAGCATCACCTTGATACCCAAACCAGACAGAGACCCAGCCAAAAAAGAGAACTATAGACCAATATCCTTAATAAATACAGGTGCAAAAATACTCAACAAGATACTAGCAAATCGAATTCAACAGCACATAAAAAGAATTATCCATCGTGATCAAGTGGGATTCATTCCTGGGTTACAGGGCTGGTTCAATATTCACAAATCCATCAATGTGATCCATCACATTAACAAAAGAAAGGATAAAAACCATATGATCCTGTCGATAGATGCAGAAAAAGCACTTGACAAAATACAACACCCTTTCTTAATAAAAACCCACGAGAAAGTCAGAATAGAAGGAACTTACCTAAACATTATAAAAGCAGTTTATGAAAAGCCCACAGCCAATATTATCCTCAATGGGGAAAAACTGAGAGCCTTCCCCCTGAGATCAGGAACACAACAGGAGTGTCCACTCTCACCACTGTTGTTTAACATAGTGCTGGAAGTCCCAGCATCAGCTATCAGACAACAAAAGGAAACAAAAGGCATCAGAATTGGCAAAGAAGAAGTCAAACTGTCACTTTTCGCAGAAGACATGATACTCTACATGGAAAACCCAACTGACTCCACCAGAAACCTAGAACTGATCCATGAATTCAGTAAAGTTGCAGGGTACAAAATCAATGTACAGAGATCAGTTACATTCCTATACACCAAAAATGAAGCAGCCGAAAGAGAAATCAAGAAACTGATCCCATTCATGATTGCACGAAAAACCATAAAATACCCAGGAGTAAACCTAACGAAGGATGTAAAAGACCTATATGATAAAAACTATAGAAAACGTATGAGATTGAAGACGACACCAAGAAATGGAAAAACATTCCTTGTTCATGGATCAGAAGAATAAACATTGTGAAAATGTCATTATTACCCAAAGCAATCTACATATTCAATGCAATCCCCATCAAAATTGCACCAGCATTCTTCTCAAAGCTAGAACAAACGATCCTCAAATTCGTATGGAACCACAAAAGACCCCGATTGCCAAAGTCATATTGAAGAAGAAAACCAAAGTGGGAGGCATCACAATCTGAGACTTTAGCCTCTACTACATAGCTGTCATCATCAAGACAGTATGGTATTGGCACAAAAACAGACACACAGACCAATGGAATAGAATAGAGAACCCAGAACTGGGCCCACAAATGTACGGCCAATTAATTTTTGACAAAGCAAAAAAGAGTATCTGATGGAAAAAAGACTGCCTCTTTAGCAGGTGGTGCTGGGAGAACTGGACAGCAACATGCAGAAGAATGAAACTAGACCACTTTCTTACACCATACAAAAAAATTAACTCAAAATGGCTGAAGGACCTAAATGTGAGACAGGAAACCATCAAAACCCGCAAGGAGAAAGTAGGAAAAAAACCTCCTAGACCTCCACTGCAGCAATTTCCCACTCAACACATCACCAAAGGCAAGGGAAATGAAAGCAAAACTGAATTCTTGGGTCTTCATCAAGATAAAAAGCTTCTGCACTGCAAAGGAAAAAATCAAGAAAACTAATAGGCAACCGACAAAATGGGAAAAGATAGTTGCAAATGACGTATCAGATAAAGGGCTAGTATCTAAAATATACAAGAACTTCCCAAACTTCACACCCACAAAACAATTAACCCATTGAATTAATGGGCAGAAGACATGAACAGACACTTCTCTAAAGAGGACATCCAGATGGCCTACAGGCACATGAAACGATGCTCAGCATCACTCATCATCAGGGAAACACAAATCAAAACCACACTGAGATACCACCTCACGCCAGTCAGAGTGGCTAAAATGAACAAATCAAGACTATAGATGCTGTCGAGGGTGTGGAGAGACAGGCACCCTCCTACACTGTTGGTGGGAATGTAAACTGGTGCAACAGCTCTGGAAAACAGTGTGGAGGTTCCTCAAAAAACTATCCATAGAACTCCCCTATGACCCAGCAATAGCACTGCTAGGGATTTACCCAAGGGATACAGAAGTGCTGGTGCATAGGGGCACATGTACCCCAATGTTCATAGCAGCAATGTCAACAATAGCCAAAACATGGAAAAAGCCTAAATGCCCATCACCTGATGAGTGGATCAAGAAGATGTGGTCTATATACACTATGGAGTACTACATGGCAGTGAGAAAGAATGAAATATGGACATTTGTAGGAAAGTGGATGGACCTCGAGGGTGTCATGCTAAGCGAAATAAGTCAGGCAGAGAAGGACAGATACCATATGTTTGCACTCATAGGTCTAACAGGA
>PJEM01005422.1:92131-130762 GCA_004023845.1 Helogale parvula
GGGGGGAAAGAGGTGGTGGTGATGGAGGAGGGCACTTGTGGGGAAGAGCACTGGGTGTTGTATGGAAACGAATTTGACAATAAACTACTTAAAAAAAAAACAATGAATCTGAATGACACATTGGAAAAGATGGAATTGATAAATATATTTAGAATTCGACCCTACGGAATTCACTTTCTTCTCCAGTGCACATGGCACATTCTCCAAGATAGATCACATACTGGGTCATTGCCCTCCATACCATGCACACTGAGATCATACCATGCACACTTTCAGATCACAATGCTAAACTTGAAATTAACCACAGGAAAAAGTCTGGAAAACCTCCAAAAATATGGAAGGTAAAGACCACCCTACTAAAGAAAGATTGGGCCAATCAGGCAATTAGAGAATAAATAAAAAAATATATGGAAACAAATGAAAACGAAAATACAACAATCCAAACTCTCAGGAACACAGCAAAGGCAGTCCTAAGAGGAAATTATATTGCAATCCAGGCCTATTTCAAGAAACTAGAAAAAGTGTAAATCTAACAGAGCACCTAAAGGAACTAGAAAGGAAGCAGCAAGAGCACCCCAAACTCAGCAGAAGAAGAGAAATTATAAAGATCAGGGCAGAAATAAACAATATAGAATCCAAAAAAATAGTTGAACAGATCAATAAAACCAAGAGTTGGTTTTTTTTGAAAAAATAAACAAAATTAATAAACCTCTAGCTAGGCTCCTCAGAAAGAAAAGAAAGAACACCCAAATAGACAAATCATGAATGAAAATGGATCTATTACAACCAACCCCCCAGAAATATAAGCAATTATCAGGGAATTCTATGAAAAATTATATGCCAACAAACTGGACAACCTAGAAGAAAGGAAAAATTCCTAAACACACATGCACTACCAAAATTCAAAAGGAAAGAGATAGAAAATCTGAACAGACCCATAACCACTGAAGAAATTGAATCAGTTATCAAAAATCTCCCAACGAATAAGAGCCCAGGGCCAGATGGCTTCCCTGGAGAACTCTACTGGACATTTAAAGCAGAGTTCATACCCATCCTTCTCAAGCTACTCCAAAAAATAGAAATGGAAGGAAAACTTCTGGACTCATTCTACGAACCCAGCATCACTTTGATTCCCAAACTGGACAGAGACCCAACAAAAAAGGAGAGCTACAGGCCAATATCCTTGATGAATACAGATGCAAAAATACTCAACAAGATACTGGCAAATCAAATTCAACAGCATATAAAAAGAATTTTCCACCATGATCAAGTGGGATTCATTCCTGGGTTACCGGGCTGGTTCAATATCCGCAAATCCATCAATGTGCTACATCACGTTGACAAAAGAAAAGATAAAAACCATATGATCCTGCCAATAGATGCAGAAAAAGCATTTGACAAAATACAGCATCCTTTCCTAATAAAGACCCTCGAGGAAATCAAGATAGAAGGAACTTACTTAAACAACATAAAAGCCATTTATGAAAAGCCCACAGCTAATGTTATCCTCAATGGGGAGAAACTGAAAGCTTTCTCCCTGAGATCAGGGACATGACAAAGGATGTCCACTCTCACCACTGTTGTTTAACATAGTGTTGGAAGTCCCAGCATCAGCAATCAGACAACAAAAGGAAACAAAAGGCATCAGAATCGGCAAAGAAGAAATCAAACTTTCACTTTTCATAGATGACATAATACTCTACATGGAAAACCAAGCAGACTCCACCAGAAGCCTATTAGAACCGATGCATGAATTCAGCAAAGTTTCAGGGTACAAAATCAACGTACAGAAATTGGTTGATTCTTATACACCAATAATGAAGCCACAGAAAGAGAAATCAAGAAACTGATCCCATTCACAATGGCACGAAAAACCATAAAATACCTAGGAATAAACCTAACCAAGGATGTAAAAGACCTGTACAATGAAAACTATAGAAAACTTATGATGGAAATTGAAGAAGACACAAAGAAATGGAATAACATTCCATGCTCATGGATCAGAAGAACAAACACTGTGAAAATGTCATTATTATCCAAAGTAATCTACGCATTCAATGCAATCCCCATCAAAATTGCACCAGCATTCTTTGCAAACCTAGAACAAACTATCTTAAAATTTGTATGGAACCACAAAAGACCCCGAATAGCCAAAGTAATATTGAAGAAGAAAACCAAAACGGGAGGCATCACAATCCCAGACTTTAGCCTCTACTACAACGCTGTCATCAAGACAGTATAGTTTTGGCACAAAAACAGACACATAGACCAAAGGAATAGAATAGAGAACCCAGAATTGGACCCACAGTGTATGGCCAATTAGTCTTTGACAAAGCAGGAAAGAGTATCTGATGGAAAAAAGACTGCCTCTTTAGCAGGTGGTGCTGGGAGAACCAGACAGCAACATGCAGAAGAATGAAACTAGACCGCTTTCTTACACCTTACACAAAAGTCAACTCAAAATGGATGAAGGACCTGTAGAGGAGAAAGCAGGAAACAGCCTTCTTGACCTCAACCGCAGCAATTTCCTACTCAACACATCCCCAAAGGTAAGGGAATCAAGAACAAAAATGAACTATTGGGACCTTATCAAGATAAAAAGCTTCTGCACTGCAAAGGGAAAATCAAGAAAATTAATAGGCAACCGACAAAATGGGAAAAGATAGTTGCAAATGACGTATCAGATAAAGGGCTAGAATCCAAAATCTACAAGGAACTCACCAAACTCCACACCTGAAAAACAATCTGGTGAAGAAATGGGCAGAAGACATGAACAGACACTTCTCCAAAGAGGACATCCAGATGGCCAACAGACACATGAAACGATGCTCAGTGTCACTCATCATCAGGGAAATACAAGTCAAAACCACACTGAGATACCACCTCACGCCAGTCAGAGTGGCTAAACTGAACAAAACAGGAGACTACAGATGCTGGCGAGGGTGAGGAGAGACGGGCACCCTCCTACACTGTTGGTGGGAATGTGAACTGGTGCAGCTGCTCTGGAAATCAGTGTGGAGGTTCCTCAAAAAACTATCCATAGAACTCCCCTATGACCCAGCAATACCACTGCTTGGGACTTACCCAAGGGACACAGGGGTGCTGATGCATAGGGGCACGTGTATCCCAATGTTCACAGCAGCACTTTCAACAATAGCCAAATCATGGAAAGAGCCTAAATGCCCATCACCTGATGAGTGGATCAAGAAGATGTGGTATATATACACAATGGAGTACTACATGGCAGTGAGGAAGAATGAAATCTGGCCATTTGTAGCAAAGTGGATGGACCTCGAGGGTGTCATGCTAAGCAAAATAAGTCAGGCAGAGAAGGACAGATACCATGTGTTTTCACTCATAAGTCTAACAGGAGAAACTTAACAGAGGACCATGGGGGAGGGGAAGGGGGAAAATAGTTAGGGAGAGGGAGGGAGGCAAACCATGAGACTCTTGAATACTGAAAACAAACTAACTGAGAGCTGAAGGGGGAGGGGAAAGGGGAAGGGGGTGGTGCACACGGAGGAGGGCACTTGTGGGGAAGAGCACCGGGTGTTATATGGAAGCCAACGTGATGATAAACTATATATATATTTAAAAAAACATAGGTAGTAAAGGTAATAAAGGGTTAAATGGAGAAGCGTCATGGAGAAACCTTTCCTCTTGGTCCCAATGTCCCAGGGAAGGTGCCCGCTGCCCTTAGGTACAGACTCAGGAAACCTAAAAGCAAAAGACAAGGAAGATCCAGGAAAAGGCTTACTTTCTTGGGAGTGAGCTGCATGGACTGGGCAGGAGTCAGGTTTTGTTCTGTTTGTCCGGGTGAGTTTTCTAAAGGGCAGCGGAGGCGTCCCCTCTCCTCTACCTCTGCCCCATAACCTCAAAACACGGGGCAAAGAGCATGACGGGACTCCAAGAGCAGCAGGTACCGCCTGGGCGGGTCCGGGGAGGAGCCCGCCCAGCCAGCAGGGGGACGGGGCAGGCCGGGGCACCACTGGGTGTTATGTTCAGGGAGTAAGGAGGAGTTCAGAAGGGAAAAAAGGCACGATCACTTTTTACATGCTCAGAAGCAAGCAGGATAGAGCGGAGACAGACCCTTGCAAGAGGCTGCGGGGGGGGAGCAGGACGTGCGGCGACGCCCGTCCCTCTGTGCCCAGGGGGCTGCTGCGTCCTCCCAGCGCCGGAGCAAGACCGCGGAGGGGCGGACACTGGTAAGGACAGGGGCGAGGCCCGTGGGGTTGGAGGCACCAGCGGGGCGCAGAGCCAGAGAGAAGGGACGGGGTGCTGGCCGAGGAATCCACTGGTCTCCCCTTGCTGTGGGGGATGGGCCTCGCCGCAGCTGTTTGTCTCCAACGTGCTTGCAGGGGGCTCGGTGGACACTTGAGGAGTCCCTACCCTCCCGAGCACCCGTGCGACTCCCTGTATCTAAACTTCCGCCTGAGGAAGCCTCCCCAGGATCACCGCGACTAGGCAAGAACTGAACTTCGTCTTACCAACAGCGGAAAAGCGGGGAAGAGCGCACTGATGGGCAGTTAGATGCGGAGCCTCGTCTGGCCAGCGCTGGTCACCTGTGGGCTCTCTGCGGCGCCATCGGCTCCTCGGCACGACGCTGTCCCCCTGCAGGCCTCACGCGGACTTGGTGTCCTGCCTAGTGACTGTGTTCTCTCCTAAGTGGTTATGTGCAGGCGCCAGTCTCTTGCTTTATTCACGAGAACCCAGAGAAAGTCCTACAACTAACGAGAACCCAAAACCTGCCACTGAATTCCTAATCCTTGTGAGTAAACTAAGCCGTGTTCTTTCCTTACAGCACCACACGCACACACACGCATGCACGCACATGCGAGCACACAGTTGTACCAGATACCGCTACCATCTCAGGCGGCTTCCCACCCAAGGGGTGGCGTCTGCCGAGTGTTTGAGGATCTCAGTGAAGTTCCAGTATTATTCTGTTTGAACGTTTTATTATGAGCTGTTATTAATTTTTCAATTAATAGAACCAGCTCATCAAACACAAAGCACTTAATGGGGCGGGTGGGTGGCTGCAGTGGGACTGGGCCGCAGCCCTGCTCGCCGGGTCAGGACAGGACCTGACTTGGGACCCAGAGCCCCGGCCGTGCCTGCCGCCGGGGTCGCCTGCTCTGTGATGCGGCAGGTCAGGGCGTGGGCAGCCCGGCAGCGCCAGGGAGGCGCCCGGAGGATGGCAGGGTTACGACCAGTCTGCCTGAGACCTGCTGCTTTAGCTTTGTGCGTGCTTAGCGGGTCTCCCCACGTGCCACGGCTCCTTCGACTTCTTGTTTCCTCCTAACTGTACAGGGCACGCTCGCTCAGTGTGGTGCTGGTTAAACAGGCAGAGCCGGCTCCCCGGCAGATGGCCAGGATCCAGGATGCAGCGCTCCGACGGAGGCGTCCCACTCGGCTGATTTCTGCGTGGCCTTCTCCGGTCTGCCGTCCCCTGGCTACGGGGCCAGGGCTGAAAAGCAACCGGACAGGAATGCGTAGAACGGAGTTCTCGTCCTGGCTCTGCTGCTGACCACCCTGGCGGCCAGGTCCAGGGTATGACCCTTCTAGGAGTCTGTTCTCTCTCCTGTGAAAGGGAGGGAGCCTCCAACTGGCTGAGTGTGGTGTTCACGAAACACCACCCTACACAGAGCTCCGGGCCCTTCATGGCCGAGACGCTGTCTCAGCCGTCCCCTGAGGTCTGGGTCCAAACAGACAAGATGACTGCGGGTGCCTGGGACACAGAGGGTGCTCCTAAGTACCACCTCCCCTTCCCACCAGAATGCCTCCAGGGACCTGACCAGGGTGTCCAAACGCGGGTCCCCCCGGGCTACTCGGGAGCCAGCTGGCCTCACACTGCCTGCTCGTCCCTGAGGAGCCCTCCCCCCGGTCCTCACGGGCTGACCCTCAGACGTGGTCCTGAGCACCCTCACCACCGTGCTCGCTGTGGCAGCACATATACTGAGCACCCTCACCAGCCCCTTCCTTTTTTAAAGTATTCATTTATTCTTTTAATGTTTTTAAATTTTATTTTTGAAAGAAAGTGTGAGCAGGGGAAGTGTGGGGCGGGGGGGACAAAGGATCTGAAGCGGGCTCCCCACTGACAGCAGAGAGCTCGATGAGGGGCTCAAACTCAAGAACCACAAGATCACGACCCAAGCTGAAGTCACACGCTCAACCGACTGAGCCACCCGGGCGCCCCTCCTTTCTTTCTTCGAAAGGCACCTGCAGTGCGCCGCTCGGGCTGCTGAAACAAAACACCTGGCAGGGGGTTCAGGGCCAGAAATGTACATTTGCTCACTTCTAGAGGCTGGAAGCCCACGGCCAAGGTGCCGGTGGGGCTGGCTGCTCCTGAGGCCTTTCTCCTTGGCCCACAGACGGCCGCCTCCTCAGTGTCCTCACGTGCCCTTTGCTCTATGCCCAGTGCTCCTGGCAGCTCTCCTCATGAGGGCACCAAGCTACTGGGTCAGGGCCCCACCCTCTGACCTCAGCGAACCTTAATTCCCTACTCGAGTAACCTGTTTTCTACTTAATTAACCTTCGTCACCTACTTATCTCCAAACAGGCACATTGGGGGTTAGGGCTTCGACCTATGAATTTGGGGGGGGGGGACACTGTGCTGTCCACAAGGGTGTCCCAGAGCAGAGTCTGCAGTTAAACAGCCAGATGGGTGCACAGATACAAAGCTGTGAATGCGTTCTGACAATCCTGCAGATGGAAGGGAGGGTCACGTCCTCCGGAGGGAAAGTCACACAAGGTTCAGTGTTTTATTTATGTTGCACAGTCTGTATTACTTGGGATTCTCTCAGTGGTGAAAGATACTAAAGGAGACAAAAGGAACTTATTGTTCAAATGGTGAAAACACACACACACACACACACACACACACACGCACGCATGCACGCATGCATACACACGCACGGCTCCCGAATAAGCCTGCCTGAAGCAGCTGAGTGCCTCAAAGCAGAAGCGCAGTGACTCCGTCAGGACCCGTGTCCCTGGGCACCACTGACTCCGTCAGGACCCGTGTCCCTGGCCACCACTGACTCCGTCAGGACCTGTGTCCCTGGCCACCACTGAACTCTGCTTCCCTCTCTGTTGGCTTCATTATCAGACACTCTCTCCCCACGTGCTGGCTGACAATGGCTGGCGGCTCTCTTGGTCCTGACAGCTCTCGATCCCAGAAGAAAAAGCCAAATGGCATCTTTCCTAAGATTCTAGCCCAAGGACCGCGGAGGACTCTTAGCAGACGTGCCCTTGAACTGATCACCACGGCCAAGGGACTTGGGACGGGGTCCTGTGCCGTCCTGAAGTGGGGTGAGGGGCTGGGTCCACACAGGTCACATGCCAGTCAGACCGCGCGGGAACGCAGCGCCGGCTCCCCTCTACGCACCTCTTCCTCTCCCGACAAGTCTCTCTGTAGGAGTCACCGGGCGGCTCGTCCAGCCACACGGTCTAAATGATGATCGGCCAGCCTCTCTCGTTTGTAATTTCCAGATCTTTGTGCAACATCTTACCTATTACAATGACCTTGAACGCACGTCTGTCTCTCCCGGCCAGGCGCGAAGAGCAAAGCGCTTACTGGAAGCAGGTGAAGAACGCCCTCGCACGTCTCCGCCCTCTCTCCAGCGGGAACCGCACCGGGACGCGAAACTGCCGTGCCTTTCTCTCCCTGACGGTCCTCGAGAGGAGGACACAGGGAGCGTCACCAGGTCGGGAGTGCGGGACAGGAGGGCCGCCTTCACAAGCACGCCCGCAGACGGGCACATCTGAGGGAATGAGCAGTGCTGAAAAAAAAATCCCAACAACGACAACAAAACCAACAAGTGCTGTTGACTGAAACTCACCATTCTGGAAGTGTCCAAAATCTCTCGCTGCCAGGGACCTGTCAGAAAACACAAAATAAACCGCCGCGGCGGGCCAGCTGGGGGTATGACAACTGAGTGAGAGAAACGTGGCTCCTGATTTTCCAACAGAGGGATTTCCTTACACTCCCCAAACATAAAAACCAGCAGAAACACAATTTAGAAGGAAATTCCAAGGGAAAAAGTACCATTTTTTAAAACGTTTCACTATATGTCAATTAGATCTCAATAAAACAGGAAGAAAGTGGTAACACACCAGTTACAGAAGACAAAAGGCAAAACGCACTCATGAGTCCGCTAACCGCTAACGGCCCGCCCGACAGCTGGGAGACGCCACGCTAGGCACCAGGCCCAAGTGAGCCGGTAACGAACAAAAACAACTTTGAGTTTCATCGTTTTCAAAGCATTTTTGCTTAGAAAATCACACTCCTCACAATGATCCCATTTTACAGACAGGGCAAGTGAGACCCCAAAAGAATGAATGAACAGCCAAGAAGAATAGGGGGCTGAATTCACGCTCAGATGAGACTGTTTAACCTCCTCCACTATGGATTTTGCCCTGAAGACTCTCTCCTTCGCCCCAATTTCTAACTCCCAGTCTCCAAATCTCCCTCCACTGTAGCAGGGTCTTCTATGGTGTCAACTAAAAATCAAGTGCTGGGCAATAAAAGTTCCTTCACCAAACACACGGGGGAAACTCAGGGGTGAAATTCCTGCCACTGCACCCCACCCTGCAGGATTTCTCAGAGCCTTCATGCTACTATATACTGCCCTTTCCCAGGGGAGTCAGCGCACAGTTCTTCCCAAACAACTGCTCACAGAATCTTTGTCCCCTCTGAAGCCTCCCGTGTGACTAAGGGAGCAGTCAGAAGCACAGGTCCCGGAGAGTGAGGACCTCAGGGGTGGCGGCCAGCCCTGTGTGGCTCTGCCGAGGTCACTCAGCTGGAGTGTGCCACGGCTTCTGTCATCTGCGAGGCAGGAGCGGAACAGCAGCCCCGTCACAGAACTCTTACGAGGACTGTGGTACACGTGTTCATGCGTAGAAGGTGCAGAGCAGGTTACAATGTTCCTAGTTAAGGCTCAATAAACGTGACATATTCATGTTTTCATCAAAACAGTGCATGAAACAAGCATCGTGGGGTCCCTGACCGGTTTTCCTCGTTTCACGAGCCCAGGGGTGGAGGCCGCTCGGAAAGGATGGAACGGGCACCGGCTCATTTTCCAGTCAAGCAGGTGTCTGGCCGTGGGAAAGCGCTCTGACCTCCCCGAGCCTTCCCAGGTGCCTCTAGGCGAGACGGGCCTGCTACCCCCCGGCGGGCAGGGCTGTGGGCGCTGCGAGCTGCTGACAGGGGGCCTGAAATACACGCGTGTGATCCTGTTTGTCTGAATCTAGACGAATCCGAAACATTTCATTTACGGGGCATCCGGCGGCCCAGTCGGTTGACTGTCCGACTCTTGATTTCGGCTCAGGTCATGATCCCAGGGTCATGGGCTCAAGCCCTGCATCGGGCTGAGCGTTGAGCCTGCTTGGGATTCTCTCTCTCTCTCCCCTTCCCTCTGCCCCTCCCCAGCTCATGTGCATGCACACCCTCTCTAATAAAAAAAACCCCACGATTTCATTTAAATACATAAACTACACTTCACATGTGTGTTTACTGGCTCAAATGCTCTTGCAAATCCCTACAGTTTTGAAAATATACACCTAGCGCTGTCAGGCCTTCCTGCACATCCACTGCCTGAACCAGTTTTGCCCATTCAAAGGTCCTGCTCACTGGATTCAGCAGCTCTTGCGAAATCCTAATCACGCCTCCATGCGGCGAAGCAAACAGACCTCTAAAAGGCAGCGACTGTCCTCCAGGGCTTTTAACGATGACTGGCATGTGGCAGGAGGCTTAAGAAAATGGTAACTATAAATTAAAGGTGCTGAGAAGGCACGATGCACCCAACTCTCTGTCCGAGTGTGACAGACGGAGACGGAGTAAAGATGGGCCGACACTCTTTCTGCCTTCAAGTGACCTTCAATCTAGTCAAGAAAATAAGATGGAGAAAAATGAAATATCAGGTTACGTGTGATATACGTCGAGTGCTTAAGGAGGCTGAGAGAGAACAGAGAAGTTTATGTGAACGAAGAGGTCAGAAAAGGCTCCCCGAGGGACGTGTGCACAGGGCTGGGTGACAAGGACTTCACGGAGAGACGCCCAAGGCTCCGAGATGGGGAAGCAAAGCGGTGTGTGCGGCTCTATGACTCAGCCAGAGTCCCTGGGGCAGAAGGGAGGCTCCTGGAAGCCGAACTCTGAAAGCATGCAGTCTGGCCGCCGGAGGCTCCACATGCAGGAAAGAGGGGCCGCACTGGCGGGAGACTGGGCTGTATCACAATCTGGCCCCAAAGTAGGACCTGCTCCTCTCGGTCCCCATCTTCCTTGAAGCAGGCCGTCCTTCACGCCTTTGGTCGGGGCACGGGTGGCCTGATTCCCACGTGGTCCATAACAGGGACCTGATTAGCATAAATATCCCACCCAAGACCAGGAAACACAACGTCATCACCTGCAGCACAAAGCGTCTACTTCCCCACCTTGGGGATCTCTGTCTCCTCCTCGCTCTTCCGTAAGCGGGAGTAACAAACGGGGGCAGTCTTCACTCTGGCTCTGGAAGTATTCCAAGTTCCAACTATGGAAGCATCTTCTCTCCAGGGAAAGGCATGTCACCACTGAGTACAAACGCTTCTTTAAATCAGAGTTTGTTCGACGTCCTGATCACAGAGGCCCCAGCCCCGCAGTTTCACCCGTCTCCCTCAGGAGGCTCTGTCTCGACGCAGCCCCCAGCTTCTGGGCCACGGCACACAGTGAAAGATGGCGGCCAGAGCTCACCTTCTCCACACTCAGGAGGGAGCCCGGGGGGTCCTGGGGTCCCGGGGAGGGACGCCTGTTTTCCCGCTCCCCGCTCCTCCCGGGCCTGCAGCCCGCACACCAGGGCCAAGAGGTGATCTGGAAAGATGGAGGCGCTCCGGGTTCTCAGGTGTTCTCCGGGGCCCGCACCGGTGCGCGCGGGCTGTCTGCTCCGTCTTCCGGTAAAGACGGAGGGAGGCTGGTCGCAGAGAACACACAGCGAGACCAGCCCCGGCCTCCAGCGGCCTCCGACCTGGCCGAGTGGCGTGAAGACAAGTCCTCTCGCCGGAAACGAGTGCAGAATGAACTCCCGACAGCCAAGACGACTAGCGGTGAGGTCACCGCACCCGAGAGGGACCAGCACGAGCTAGGTCCAGACCAAACGCCGCAGTCCTGCGAGCCGCACACCCGGGCCCCCAGCCCTGCGGCACGTGTGAGCACGTTTCCACATCTGGCGCCCCAACTTCCGAAGCTCCCGCGTGGCTGTCACCTCACTCTCTCTGAACCACATCTCTGTGAACAAAATATTATCCGTTTTCCAGGTGGACGCACGAAGTCCCGGTGAACGTAAGCGACTGACCCCATGTGACCCAGTCCCTAGGGCTGAGGGTTTCCAGGGTCCCAAGACCAAGCTCTTCCCGCAAAGGCTACCTGGGGGTGTGCATCGGGATCGCCGGTTCTGCCGGTGCCCAGGGTCCGCCTCTGGACAGCTGGACGCGGTGGGGCTGAGGTGCGGCCTGGGCCTCCGTGTTTGACCTTGCTGGGCCTTCCCAGGTGAGAATCATCACACAGAACCCTCGATGTGAGGACCGTCAGAAGCGTCTCCTGATGGCCAGCAGGGCCCCAGGCCCGTCACGTGTATGACGACTGCTTCTCGTTGCCACTGCTGCGTTCTGGTCCGTAACCTGCTCCGCCTCCCGAGGAAGGAAGACCGCCGGGGGTCACACCTTGTGCGGCCCCGTGCCGCCCACATTCATTCACCAGACACCTCGCTCTTGCAGCGGGCTCCGGGACACAGACGGGACACAGAGGGATGCGGAACAAGGGACAGGCGGCTGTGGACCCAGGTCGGAGGCACCGTGGGACTGTCCACATTCGGGGCGGGCTCTGGCCGTGCTGGCCTGGCTGGACGGAAGGCACCAGAATCTCAGTCCGCCAACTGCAAGGAACGCAGTCTCTTAGACCCTGAATCTGCGAGCCTACAAGCCGGGGCCTGGCGCGCCGCGGATCAGTCACGTGACGGCTGGTGTGCCGTGGCACGAACGTGTCCACAAGTGGTCACCTTCCAAGGCCTGATTTCTGGTGCTCCAGCCTCTGCACCCTCAGGGAGCAGGGAGCTCGGGGTGTCAGGCCTCCCTGCTGGCTCGTGTGCAACGTCCAGCCCAGGATGGGGGTCTAACTCAAGGTTTTGCTACTTATGGAAAATTAAAGAAACTAATTTATGGAGTATCTCCCGAGGCCACTTGCTAGATGCTTCATCTAAGTAATCTCGTTTAATCAACGCCGTAACTCTGGGAGGTGGGTAATCCCCCCATTTTGCAGAGAGGCAAACCAACGCACAGGGGCCTAAGCAAGCTGCTGGCAGAGCAAGACTAGCAGGGAAGCCAAGGCACCAGCAGCGCCTCCCGCGAGGGTCACATACACCCTCGGGGGCGGGGGGGAGGGCAGAGAGGTCGCACACGGTGAGGAGAGGACAAAACAGGCTCAGCAGCTATCTTGGCAGCTCTGAGAGGGAGAAAAATTCCTTCTCCTCGCGTTTCATCAGGCAAAGCGGGGCCGGGGGCACAAGCCACACCCCACACCCACACCCCGGCTCCCAGGCTGCTGAGCGGCCCCTGCCTTACTTCCTTCCACCCAAACCCCACACTTCTCCCAGACTCCTTCGAGAGACGCCTCCTCCTGAGAAGTCTCCTTTGTTTTTTTTTTTTTTTAACATGTATTTATTTTTGAAAGGCAGAGAGAGACAGAGCATGAGTGGGAGTGGGCAGAGAGAGAGGGAGACACAGAATCCGAAGCAGGCTCCGGGCTCTGAGCGGTCAGCACACAGCCCGAAATGGGGCATGAACTCACAGACTGTGAGATCCTGACCTGAGCTGAAGTCAGAAATTTAACTGACTGAGCCACTCAAGCACCGCCCAAAAGTCCCCTTTGATTCCCAGTGCGGCAGAGCCGCCGCCGCCTCCACCCGCGCACCCACATCCTCAGTCCCTAAGAATTTATCCTACATTTCAGTGTTTGTCTGTCTTTGGCTGCCACCCCACGCTTTTGGTGCTGGTTCAGGACAGTTTCTGCAGGAAGGCCTGAAGATCACACACAGGTCACACATCTGCATCTTCTAGTAGGGGCTTCTATGTAGAACACGTTTGGAAGTGTTTTTTCAACGAATAATTACCCGAATTGCTGAAAGGCCCTCCTTCCTTCCAAAAGACACACACCGAGTCTTAGAAACCTACACAGTCAGAGACACTTCTGCAAGTCCGCTAAGTCGCCAGCGAGAATCCTAGGGACCCGGGTTGGTATCCTCTTCCTCATTCATCGGGGTAATGGGTCCAGTTAAACTCTTTCCGCTAAGTTTTGTTCTCAAGTGCTTAACATAAGAGACTATAACATGCTAAGCGAGGAGAAATGAGGACTGGAAATCGGGAGTGTTTTGAAAAGTGGCATCTGAGCCAGTTAAATGTTAACTGATTAAGCCGCCATGGATTCCAAAGTATAAAATACAAACCTCATAGCAAAATTTTGTCATGTATACACTCTTATTTTCCTGTATATCATCCTCAAAGGAACCCTTTTCCTAGAAGCGAAGTAACTAAGGCCTAGAGAAACAGAGTGACTTGCCCAAGGTCACAGCTCTGAAGTTTACATCATACAAACTGAAGCCAGCTCTTCCGACTCCAGATCCACGACTGTACCGCTCTGTCAGCAATAATCCCAACGCCTGGGGCGCCTGGGGGGCTCAGTCGGTAAAGTGTCCGACTTTGGCTCAGGTCATGATCTCACAGTTTATAGAGTTCGAGCCCACGTCCGGCTCGGTGCTGACAGCCCGCAGCCTGGAGTCTGCTCCGGATTCTGTGTCTCCCTCTCCCTCTCCTCCCCTCCCCTGCTCATGCTCTGTCTCTCTGTGTCTCTCAAAAATAATGTTGTTGAATTAAAAAAAATTAATTGCAACGCTTATTTAATAACGGAGGACAGATTGGTAGTTTAAAATATGTCTGCTTTGCCACCATAACACCCAAATTGTTTCCCAAAATAACATTTTGCTTGTGGCTAGTCAAACTCCAGGCGAAACTGTCAAGTCAATGCAATCTGTCCTCTCTCTCCTGCTCTACTTCCCCCTCCCTCAACTCTCCATCCTCCCGACTTCCTCCACCAGGTGCTCCCACTATCCGCTATCAGACCCACACAGCTGTGCGTCCTCACAGATCCCGGGGGGACCAGAGACAGGGGGAGCATACTGAGCTCCTCGCAGTTAGGGATTGTGACTTACATAATTCAAATGATTTTAACCTACAATATCAGTCTTGTAGGCATTTTCCAACCCCTCCTAGATGAGAGCTGACGGTAAGCTAAGAGTCGGTAGGGATACAGGATGCTTCCTGACCTCCAGGAGCTCAAACTGTACGAGCGCAGAATGACGTGGGAAGAGCTGTGTTAAAAAGAGAGGTCGAGGCCGCTGCTGAGCAAAGGCCCCGGGAGGTGTGGGAGCAAACCACGTGGGCCTCTGGAGGCCGAGGCGGGGGGGGATGGGAGTATGGCCGCGATAGGGCCAGGCTGAGCACACCAGCCCTGTGAGATACCCCAAGAGCTGGGGCGCCGCAGGCAGGTGGGAAGCCACTGGAAGGTTCTGAGCACTGGACTGACATGACCTGATGTGGTATTTTACAAAGAAAAAGAGCTGAAGAACCAGCAGCACGAGGACAAGGCAGACAGGAAGCTTGGAGGCCAGTTACAGGGCCACGGCGGGGAGCTGGGCCACACGGTGGCAGCGTGGGCCAGGCCTGTGGCGCTGGGGACGCTGGCACGCTTTGACGCAGATCCGACAGAACCTCCCTGGACGGCTGAGACGTGGAGAGTAAGAGAAAGAAAGGAATCAGGGATGACTGAGCAACGGGGCTATGGAAAACTGTAGAAGCAATAGCTTAGGAAAAAATGCAAGGAAGGTGTCGGGTGTGTTAAGTCGAGACGCCCGGCAGACTTGCGGTAGACACACAAGCAAGCAGGGGAGTACGGGGGAGCAGTCCGGGGAAGGTCTGGGTGGGAGGGAGCGGGTTCAGGGCTGTCCATCCACGAGCTTCTGTTTTCATGTACGTTGTGTGGTTTACCGTTACCGGGGGTAAGGCAGCTAGCGGCCTCCGGGACACCGCGGGCACCATCCCCACCCCTGCCCAGCCCCGTCTCCCTCTCCCTCTCCCGCTGGGGAGTCACACTGGCTCGCCACAGTGTAGAAGGCGCTGCAGCTAAACGCCGGGCTCTGGCGGTTACAGGCCGGGGAAACGAGAGGGGCCCGGCTGGCGTGGGCTCCGGCACCGAGCGGTCTGTCCTGGCTTGGGAACTTCAGGTCTTCCCGGGTACCACACACGTTAACCCACTTCCCTACTCCAGTGAAAGAGCGAGAGAAGTAAAAACACTTCCCAAGACTGGATATAAACGCGAATTAACAAAGAAAGAGCTGGGTGGAGTCTGAACCTCAACACTTCCATAACATTTTACTTAAAAAATAAAACAAACCAAACGGACTCCGAGTAGCACCTCCCATTCTCCTGTGACTGACACATTCCAACTGTGGAGGTTAGATCATGGGGCTGGCATACCACATGCCTTCTAGAAATAAATCGGAATGCGTATCAGTGATTCTGAGAACCAGTGGTTTCTGACTTGGGCTCCACTCTCCCTCAGGGGATTACAGAGCCACTAATCACATTTAAAAGTGTTTGTTCTGGGGACGGTTGGGAATGTGGTCACTGCTCGGGCTCTGCAGTGGAAGGAAAACCAGAGTCCTCCCCAAAGCCGTCTCTAGTGCTCAGTGGTGCTCAGGAGGCAGTCTGTGCGGTATACAACTGGTGAATGTTTATTAAACCATGAATTCGGTACACTCTTCATGTGAGGAGTCTCTTTAGAAAGGTAAAAATGGGGGCGCCTGGGTGGCTCAGTCGGTTAAGCCTCCGACTTCGGCTCAGGTCATGATCTCACGTTCATGGGTTCGAGCCCCATGTCAGGCTCTGGGCTGATAAGCTCAGGGCCTGGAGCCTGCTTCCGATTCTGTGTCTCCCTCTCTCTGCCCCTCCCCCTCTCATGCTCTGTCTCTCTCTGTATCAAATATAAATAAAACATTAAAAAATTAAAAAAAAAAAAAGAAAGGTAAAAATGTAGGCGACGTGTGTCTGGTGTTCGGACAATACAGTCCTGAAGCCAACGGCAGGCAAAAACTACCCTAACCATCTGGAAAATGCTGGCCCAGCCCCTCAAGCTCCCAGGATTCTGCAACCCTGTGGGTGTGGCCCCAGCAAAGCCTGGCAAAGGTCAGCGCGTTCTAGAGTGAGGTCACGTGCAGAGATCCCTCAGGAAGTAAGAGCGGAGCCCTCTGCCACTCCGGCAGCCGGGTGCACTGAGGACACGCCGCATTTTTCTCGGGAGCTCAGCTGTGGGCTTGCCCACATGCGCTTCTGAGCGGGCACGCTCGGCGGGCACCGGGACACCAGCACCAGGCCTGCCCCGAGCCGGCCAGATCGCTTGTTTTCCCTTCCTTCTTTAATCCTCTGAAAATGATCAGTGCCAACTGCTTATTGAGGACTTGCCGTGCGTCAGGCGGTTTTAGGCACAAAGGAGTCAAAGTTAAAAACACAGGAGGCAGGAACGCTCTCCAGGAACTCCTAGTGACCTACGAGTGGACGTGCCTGGTGAGCATCGGACTTCCTTCTCACGGTGAACGTGGCCCTTGTGCCATCAGGGCTGGGGTGTGTGCATGGAGGAGGCCCGTAAACGCGTGTCACAAGCTCACGAGTGTCGCAAGCTCACGGGGTTGCCCCGGGGGCCTCTCCTCCACCATCGACACAGGGAAAGAGCACCATGACGCACAGACCAAGTTCACGTCCTCTCATGTGCTCCTAACGGCGTTACAGACATTCGTAGAGAAAATTCACACAGCAAGTGAGGACTATAAAAGGTGAAGAGACTTGCCAGGTCCACACAGGCCGTACATGGCAGAAATCAGGTTGTAAACACGGTTTCACCCCCCCCCCCCCCGCGGGAGGAGGGGCTGTTGTGACAACCACAGTCATAGCTTAGCCTCCCATGAGCACGCCCCCCTCGGGTCCACCTGCCTGAAGAGGACGGGCGGCTTCTGGCTCTGGATTTCTTTCCTACTTGGACCTGCCGGCCTTTGCCCAGGCCTCCCCCTTCAATAAGGGCGGCGTGTCTGCCTTCCCCAAGCCAGCGGTGCTGAGAGTCTGTCTCCAGACTACGGCATCACCGTCCCTCGGGAACTTGTTAGGAACGCAGAGCCTCAAAGCCCAGCCTGAACCTACTGGATCGGAGCCTCTGGGAGGGGGGCCCAGCAGCCTGGGCTCTCACGGGCCCAGCAGCTGTCTCCACTGCAGGCTAGAGCCTGAGGACCACCCTGACCTGAGCGAAAAGGCTGAGCTCCTCTAAAGTGCCCGTGTGGCCCCACTGTGACCACTGGGCCCCGCGCAAACCCGTGACTAGAGAAGGCCAAGCGTCTGGTACCGGCAGCAGTCACACCCGGCAAAGCTCTTCGGCGCCGGCTTAAGTGAAGCTGGAGGCGCAGGGCACAGCCCTCCCCTTTCGGGTCTACTTTCCACAGGCGGCCTCGCCTTCTCAGTCCAGCGGTGCAGTGGTCTTCAACTTGAGCCCATGCCCGCAGCTCAGACCCAGCTTTGGGGCCAGGAGCTCACCAAAGTGGGACCAGGTTCGCTGACACATATGCCTCTTCCCCAACTAAGCGAGGAGGTGACCGGCTCTGAGCTCTGTTCAAGGCAGTTAGCTAAGGCTCACTCCCTCGTCTAGAATAAACGCTAACAGTAAGATACAAACCTCACAACTGTATTACTTTCTGCAATCTCCAAAACTCCTCTGGAACTCTCGGAAGGATCAGAAAAGCTAATTTTCAAACGGGGATTAGAACCCGAGACTCCAAATTCATTCTCTGTGGCCCCATCTACTGTAACAAATTCTTGTCAGTTCTCTAATGGAGCTCCCATGAAAAGGCAAGTTCCGGTCCCCGTGTAAAGGCACAGGCCCCGGGTCCCCAGAGCACGCTGCCACATGGAAAGAATACCCTCGTCACCAGCCCAGGCCACGAGAAAGAACGCAGAGACACTCTCTTAAACAAAGGAGAACTTCCTAGATCCAAAGCTCCAAGTTTACCGAAAGGGCGGGGACACCTTCCAGCCCCGCTTTTCTTCCTGCAGGTCTGGGGACCGCCTCTCAGCTACTCTCTTGATTTTGATGAAAAGGTCTCTGATTTCTTGTTACAAGTAACGAACGGTGGTATTCTATTATCGTCTTAATGTCTATTGCAGCAGCCTCCGGGCGGGAACAAAACGGCCTGGGGAGACAGAACTGGGGCTCCCGCACAGTTACCCCCTCGCCACCGATACGGCATTGACGCTGCCTTCTAAAAGACGCTGAAATTCCATCTGGGGAATGAGAGGCTGCCGGAGGTTAGGGACAGACACACACAGACCCTCTCTCTTCCGTATGTTCCAAAAGGTGGAAATATGCACACGAATGGTCAGATCACCCTCCCATTCTGCCTCCTTTATTTTCATTTCTTAGAAACTCTCTCTGCTTGCACATCCCTTCCCACATTCACGCCCAGGGACAGATCCCCGGAGAAGGGACGAAGGAAAGAGGGCTAGGATTCACAAAAGACTCATTTGGAGCATCGATAATTACAGCAGCCGCACAGCTTCCAGAAGCAGAGAAGGACCTGCTAACAAAACACCGTCAGGGCACTTCCCAGAAAACTGCCCAGGAACGAGGTTACTAGGAACAATGAGGGGGAATATCAGAGCCGAAATCGAACCTCAACTAAGCAGACGTGCGGGGTTTTCCATCCTCACTGCTACCAGGGAGCATTTTCTAAAAGAGCCGTGGACCCCACGAGTTTGACAAAGGAAGGAAAACAAAAGAGAGCAGGAGACTCCTTCTGGATAAAGAGTTGCTGTTCTGCATTTGTAACTCCACACCATCCACGGCAGCGCGGATGAGGCGCAAGGTGGGGTCCCCGGCACATTCACGCACCAGCACGCCCATTCGCCCCGCTGCACTCGGGCAGGCAGCAGGCACCCCCGGCCTGCACCGCCTCTGCACCCGCACCCCCGCGACCGGCAGAGAGCCCACCGAATGCAGGAAAGAACCGTTCTGGGGGTGAGAAGCAGCCAGAGCCGGAGCTGTCATTACACAGCAAAAACCCAGCGAGAACAAAAACCCAGAGGCAGGCTGAGCAGGGAAGCCCACGACATACCTGAATTCTTCAAATGCAAACATGACCTACTCAGAGACAACGTCCTTAGATTGTCTGGCGGCCGTTTTGGTTCCGAGGACAACCATTTAGTCAGTCGGATGGTGCAAAGTGCAGAAAAAAGAGGCGGGGTCTCCACACCCCCCCAATATTTGGAAGTAAAAGGCTTTCTGCAGACAGGGGCCTGCGGCCTCCAGCTCCACCAGCTGCCGACAAGCGGCAGCGAACAGGGGAGGCAGCTAGAAACCATGTGATCATTCCAGCAAGTCTGATTAATGCAGTGTGTGCTTGGGCTCCAGGCTGCGCGCTGGATTAGCCCGGAGAAAGAAGTCGAACCCCGGGCACGCCTGGCATCCTGGGTGAATCGTGGATACATCCACCACCCCCCAAACCAGAAACCTGCAGGCTGGGAAGTTGGCGGGGGGGGGGCAAAGCCCTGAAGGAAGGCAGTTGGCCCCCCGCGCCCTCCCCAATGACCTCATCTGCCGTGGCTGCCGCCGCCACGGCCAGGTGTGGCCCGTGCGGCCGCTGAACAGCGGGCAGTGATGCCAGGCTGCGTTGCACCGAGAATTCCTCAGAGGTCCCGGGTTCCCGGGGTCACACTGTGTGCCCGCCACTCCACGGAGAACAGCATGACCTTGCGGGTCCACTCCGAGGAGTGATCTCATTTACACGATTACTCGTTTATTGAGTGTCTAGTATGCACTAGGCTCCTATCAATTCCTTGAGGCACAAAAATTACCACACTAATTGCAGAACAGAAGTTAGGAAAAAGGAAACGAGATGTCAGCCAAAAAAAGAGGAATGTTTACCAGTTTGTAAAGCCCAAGCTGCCAAGATTTGGCTGCGTTCTCAGACTTGCCTTGAAGGAGATTGTCAGCATTTGGACTGCAAATTTTTATAAAATAAGGGAGGCAGATCTCAAATAAAAACCTGTGAGTCACGCTTGACTTTCTCTCTCCCTCACACCAGATACGGTCCCTGATTCTGGTTCGACCTCTGAAGGTCTCTTCGAGTCCAGCTGCCCCGTCCTGCGCCCGCGACATTTCTAACGTGGCCTCATGCCTGAGGATTGGTCTTCCTCACTCTGTCCCTTCTCTAGAAATCTGCCAGAGCCATTTTCGGAATCTGATTTTGATGCCCCTGCCCCTTCCTACCCTGCCTGAGTTCCCCGGGGCCCATGGGATTAGGCAAAGAAAGTCTTATTTCTCCAACTCTTTCTTCCGTAAAAACTCACAAACCCCCAAATTCAGCCCAGTTCCCAAACGATGCCGGGACCTCCCGTCTTCAGTCTATGGGGCAACGGGCCCAGGATAGTCCTGGCTCCACGTGCGCTGCGTGCCCGACCTCCAGCACAGTGAGCTGCCACCGACCGGCACACACCGCCCTGCCCGTCTCCCCACCCCCCTACTTCCCAGAGGCCCAGCAGGGCAGCCACACGCATTCCCAGAGCCCGTTACAGAGCGGGACGGATGGGCCACGTGATGAAGGTGTGCCGACGGAGCGGCCGTCTGCCTCTGCTCTCCATCAGGGAGGACAGTGACGGAGCCCCCGTGTCACACGAGGTGCTCCGCGACCTCGCCCCCGTCGTGCACTCCCTCCACCTTGGGGAGCGGCCACAGTCCAGACCCTGACTCAAAGACATGAAGTGGTAACAGCCAACGGGGGCAGGCGGATCAGTGAGGACGATCTGGGGGGGTCCTGGGGTCCCTCAAGCCCACGGCCAGCAACAGCTGAACGGATCCACAACGCCTCGCACGGGGTCCCTGACAGGCCTCTGCCTGGGATCCTCCAGTGGAGGCAGCTTCTCGGCAGGATCAGGTCAGAGCAGAAAACACAAGAGATTCGGAGTCATTAACTAGCCGAGTGTAGGGCCCAGCTCTGCCCCTTCCCGCCTCTGTGGCCAGCGACGGGCGACCCGAGCTGTCCTCGCCCTGTGCTCCCTGCGTGTGCAGCTGGATTGACCGCGGGGGTTGTGGGGACCCCCAGGGCAGCCCCCGGGGGGTTGAGAGGGCCAGGGGCCATTCTGCAATCTCCTTACCACGTCCCAAGGCCGCCTCTCCCTGGCGCTGCTGAGAGCGGGGCGCTCTTGCCCGCAGTGAGCCACCCCCTCCGTGGTGCTCTGCCCGCTCGCAGGCAGCTCACCTGTTTCACTTCTGGGGTGAGGGTCAGGGCAGTTCTAGGGTTCTCAGGACGAGGGGTGTGTGTGCACGTGAACACGTATATACTGTGAATGGGCAGATGTCTAAAATCACTGCCTCAAACCTTAGATTTAAAAAAGCAGCAGAGGAGCACCTGCGTGGTTCAGTCAGTTAAGCCTCACTCTTGATGTCAGCTCAGGTCATGATCCCAGGGTTGCAGGATCGAGCCCGGCATAGGGCTCTATGCTAGGCATGGGGCCTGCTTAAGATTCTCATTCTCATTCTCTCTCTCTCTCTCTCTCTCTCTTTTTCTCTCTCTCTCCACCCCCTCTGTCCCCACTCATACTCTTTTTTTTTTTTTAAACTTTTTAATGTTTTATTTATTTTTGAGAGAGACAGAGAGACAGTGTGAGCCAGGTAGGGTCAGAGAGAGGGAGACACAGAATCAGAAGATAGGCTCCAGGCTCTGAGGTAGCTGTCGGCAGAGAGTCCGACGCGGGGCCCGAAACCACAAACCGTGAGATCATGACCTGAGCCGAAGCTGGACACTTAACTGACTGAGCCACCCAGGCGCCCCTCTTTCCCTTTAAAAAAAAAAAAAAAGGCAGTAGAGATTGCCAAAGTCTTAGGAAGAGCAATTAACCCACACCAAATACAATGACAAGACGATGTTTTTATTTATTAAACTACCTGGTTAGAGTCATGGATGAGGTTGGGGCAGCTGGTCATCAACCAGACACAAGCTTCTCGAGGGAAAGGAGATTCTAGAGCATTCTGTTATCCGTCCTTCCGAGCATCGGGGACAGCGCCAGTGAGCTGCAGACACTCCCGACTTACTTCTGATGGATGGACGTGTTGGTGGGTCTAATGGTCGGAGCCTCAGCTGGTGCTCCCTGCATGGTCCGGGGAGAAATGGCAGCGATCTTAGTGCTGGGAGCTGGCCGGATGGGCTTTAGCCTGGCCACAGGCAGGTCCAGGGTGGAGACACCTGGGGGCTGGCGGCCCTGGACTTCATGCCCTGGTTTCCATCAGTAACTCAAGAGTCTCCTCTTGGGATGCTGGTTATACCTTTCAGGGCAATTCTTAAAGTCTGCGTACAAGAAGAGTGGATAGAAAACATGAAAAATCTCCGAATCCCAGCACCGGGTACGTGTGAGACAGAATTTGTGAGAAACTCCAATTTACTAATAAGGAAACAGAGGCCAAAGAGGTTAAGTAACTCGCCCAGGGGGCGGAGCAGTGACTCGGAGCCAGGTCGGCGCAATGCCAGGGTTTGCAGGCCCCGTGCCTCTCGGGTCCCAACGTCTGCCTCCAGAAGGTGACTTATTCCACAGACGTCAGGCGGCCTGCAGCCCCACGACATGACGGAGACACGGTGACCCTCGGGAGTTCTTCTATCCAGCTGGTCCTGGCTAGTCCCCGACCTCCACGGCCCAACAAGCGACCCCAAGGGCTGCAAGAGCGCTTCAGCTGCGGCAGGAAGGGGTAGAAGCCCGAGCTGACGGGACCAGCCTGGGGACGGAGTCGGCTTCCAGGGCTGGGCACTCCCCTCCGTCACCAATGGACACAGGAACAGGGACACAAGGGAGGGTCCGAGCCGCCCGACAGCCCCGCCCTCCCCGAGTTGAACCAGAGGGCACGTCTGTGACCACGGGAAGTTAAAAAACAAAAGGTCACCCCGGGTCATCCACCAACGACCCAAGGCTCAGACACAGCCTGTTCTTGCTACGGGGCCTTTGCAACACGAAGGAGGAGCCAGATATCCATTTTTACCCTTTTGTTTAAAAAAAAATTTCTTTTTCATGTTTGTTTATTTTTAAGAGAGAGAGAGAGAGAGAGACAAAACATGAGTGGGGGAGAGGCAGAGAGAAAGGGAGATTCAAAATCCGAAGCAGCTCCAGGCTCCGAGTTGTCAGCACAGAGCCCAACGTGGGGCTCGAACTTACGAACCGTGAGATCATGACCTGAGCCGAAGCCGGACGCTCAACTGACCGCGCCACCCCAGGCGCCCCTACCCTTTTGGTTTTTAAAATGTCACTCACACGGGGCTTAAACCCGTAGATGTGGAAAGTTCTGGTTGAAGGAGAGGTGGAAAAGCCCAGGGGCCCTGCAGCCAGGCGTCCCCTCTCTCCAGCAGGGACAGGCCACACCCAGCCTGAGGACACCTGTCCTAAAGGACTGGCAGCCCAGGAAGTGCGGACACTGAGGGGTGCTCTCTGAGCTCAGGTCAGCACGTCCCTCGCGAGTCCTTGTCTGTCGTGATGGAATGCGGTCTTCGCAGTGACCAGCTGTGTGGGCTGCCGGAGGCGTCCCCAGAGAGACAAACGTGGGGCCACCGAACACAGACCCCGTCACTGACACGCGGCGTCCCCGGGCCCGACAGTCCTCGGCACGCAGTAGGCCTTCAGCCAAAAACGTTTCCTGATCACTGAATGCACTTTTATTGCAGCTGAGTTCCTCTCTCCGAAACATTAAAAACAAACCAAAAAAATCCCTTCTTTGACTGATAAGAAATAGGAGTCCTACCCACCGCACTAATTCTTTCCCCCAAATTACATAATTCAAGTGAACCTCTACAGTGACATTTAACTTTAAAGTGTGAGTTTTGCTATAAATTTTTTTTTGTTTTTTATTTATTTTTGAGAGAGAGAGACAGCGCGAGCAGGAGAGGGTCAGAGAGAGAGGGAGACACAGACTCTGAAGCAGGCTCCAGGCTCTGAGCTGTCAGCACAGAGCCTGATGCGGGGCTCGAACCCACGAACCACGAGATCATGACCTGAGCCGAAGCTGGACGCTCAACCAACTGAGCCACCCAGGCACCCCAAAGTGTGAGTTTTCAATAAAGCCATCCCTCACCTCTATTTTGAGAATTCTATTAAACTAAAAGCTACCCCCCAAAGCGTTCTACCACGAAGCAAACACAATTACATCGTTGGGTCTACCTCCGCTCAAAAGCAGCGGTTACCGGTCACTGTCTCCGCACTCCTGTCCACACCAGTCTCTCAGCAAACGAGCTCTCTCTAGATATCTGTGCCGGTCCCTGAAGACGGGCTCTGCACTCGCTCAGCGAACACCTGGAGAGCCCATACGCTAGGTGCCACTCGGGGGGCTGCAGAGAGCGCTGGGCCCACAAACGCCGACCCACTGCCAGCGCCTGCTTCCAACGAGGGAAGGCACGTCGTGAAGGCACAAAACACAGCACTGAGCCACAGAGTGGTGGCTCATCAGAGAGGTGAGGGGAGAGACCCCCGTGGGTAGAGCTCTATGCTGAGACTTGAAGGACAAGGAGGGGACAGTCGCGCAGACCCCGAGGAACCCACCGAGGTGGGAGGAACCCAGGGTGGCGTTCACACGGTGTGGCTGGAACAGAGGAGTAAGGAACGGAGGAGACGAGGCAGGGAGGTTAGCGGGGCTCAGCAGCCAGAGACGCCACTGCAGAGTCTTAGGCAAGAGTCACACGGCCCGGTTTTCATTGTTAAATGAAACGTGGAAGTGAGGAGACACACAGAAGCTGCTGCCACGGTCCACAAAAGAACTGACAGGGTCTGGACTCGGTGGCGGCAGGACACAGAGCGGAACACAGCTGATGGGTTGCAGGCATGTCTGAGAGACGGTCTTTCCCACAACGGAACTGTTTCATGCGGTTCTCAGACTAGTAACGAAGCGGAGCAAAGGCTAAAATATCTCAGCAGAAACACTGAGAGCCCCACGAGGAGCAGGAGCCCACGCTGGCCATTCTACCCCCGGCTGGCGGCCGGAATCATTCGGTAAGTATCTGTTGAATTAACGAACCAGCAGTTTGTCAGCGAAGAAGGAAGGTTTCATAAAAAGATGAACCCGGATGGAGTCAGCAGTCCTTCTGGTGCGACCGTCCAATAACAGGGCAGATCGTCCTCGTGAAGAAGCCCGGGCAGCTGCCCCGACGTCACCCAGACAGACAAACGTGGCCCGGAACATCCTACCATGAGCTGAGGGAGATTCAAGCAGATAAAAGCACGCAAAGCGAATTCATATATCGCTGGGAGCCATTTCTGAACTGTACCTTGTGAAGGAAATTATAGGAATTTCTTCTTTTGTGATTATAGGAGCAAATATTACATTTCCTGAGAACCTGTATTACTTCCCCTCAAGAAAACAGGCTACTGAACCCTGCTCACAAAGAACCTCTGCCCCTGCTGTGTTAAAAACACTGCCTTGAATCCAAATGCTGAGGACGCCTTCCTTCCCAACATGATAAGCATCTAAATCACCTACATCAGTCACTACTGATAAAGATTATGCATGAGTCTGCTACCAATCCACGTTCTGGAAAATGCTTATTTACCAATGAATTTGTCATCAGGAATCATTGTCTAAGGCAATGGCCACTCCTGTTTTGTACATTTTTAAAAATAAATAAAGCTGACCCTCCAGTCAGGGCAGAGATGCCTGCTTGGTGATCAGAAGGAAACAGAGGCTCTCTCGCTCCCTTTCGCCGACACCGTCCATCCTTCAGGGAGCCCTGGACCTGCTGGAGCTGGACTCCGGCAATATATTCCGTCAAGAAATACCAGGCCCCTGCTGTATGGCTGGCACCACACTACCTCTGTGAGGGGGGGGAGCTGAAAGCTTCCCAAGATTTGGGACCAGGCCACAAGGCCTCAAAAACTCAATGAGAGTTAGCATTGGTGTCTGCAGCACTGGGAAATCACGATGGTGGGTCTGCAGCTAGGAGGAAGGATTTTCTAGGTACTCTGCCGGCACCTCAACTCCCCACTCTTATCGAGACCCGTTTGCGACCCGGTGGTGGCAGGAGCAGCCCATGAGCTTGGAGTGTGAACAGCGGGTCTGTGGTACGAGCTCCGCCCCTTACCAGCCGCCACTGCACCTGTCGGGGTCTCTGCCCCTCAAAAGAAACCCCAGGACCGCATTTGACAGCAGGTGTGCCAGGGTTCTGTAGGTTGTGTGTGCCGGACATAGCGATGAGAACACGATTCTTAGCAACCAAAAAAAATGACCCTCTTCTCCTCTGTGCCTCAGAGGCCTGGGTAAGGCAGGAATTTTAAGTATTTACCCAGGTCGCGTCATGAGATGATCCATAAATGCAACTTACTATCCAAGTGTCCCAGAGATTCGTCAACTCACATAATTGTGGGAATTTGGGGCTAAAAGAAGCTCACAGTCAAATGAGCCAAACCCCACCTCTGGGCAACAGCCTCGCCACCGAAGACGCTTACTCCTCCGGACGCGTTCACTCAAAGGCTACAAGCCAAATCGTTGTACAAACATGCAGCGCGCGCGCGTCAAGGGTTCACCTGAGTCACTGACGAAGGAACAGCAGAACAAGAGCGCTGCTTCCAAGGTTCCACAAGGAGCACACAGAGTCGGTGGGGAAACAAGAACGTGACAACCTTGCAAAGTTAGATATAAAACTGGTCAACGTCCCACGGCCCAGTGAAACCAAAACCCGCGAGGCACCTTTTTCAAACTGAACAGGAGTCACTCGGGTCACTACTGGGCAGAAATCATGTGTCATTTATCCATTTTCTGCAAGTTGGCATCTAGTTTTACGGAAGTCAGTCTTCTGCAAGAGTGGCAGGTGTCCCTTGGGTGGGCGTGCCCAGTGATGCCCCCGGCGACCCTGACAGGGCACCCGGCAGTCCTTGTGCCTCTTCCCCAGGGTTCAGATCATGTTCCCACGACCCCTCCACCCAGCTCGTCGCCCACTCCAGGGAGTTCTTTCCTATCTGGTCCTTTGTGCTTCTGCCTCACTTACATCCTCTTACTTTGGGAAAATCCTGCAAATGACTGAGGGCAATCCTAAATTACTGCCAGGTCCCCTCAGGTCAAATCACCCTGAAATGGGAGGGGAGCGGGGGCTATTTTCCAGAACTTCTAGCTTTCAGTGCCTCTCTGAATTCTCGCCAACGATCACACTTGCGGGTCTCTTAAACACACAAAAGGGAACGTCTGATTCATAGGTGCTGATTCACAGAGCCCCTCCTCCCCTCCTCCAGATCTGGCTATTCTGAAGCACTTACCATAATTAACTCTAATTCCTCAACTTCGCAAGCCCACCCCTAGCGCCCTTTCCTTCCAATGTAACAGCGCTTGCGAGGCACACACAAACTCGGCCCACACGAACCGGCACAATCATGTGAAGTCAAAGAAGAAATGGAATGAATCAGAGAAGGTCTTGTTCATATCTGTATTTCCCACAGAGGGCAGGAACCGGAACGAATAAACTAATTAATTAATTAAATGTTCTGAAGGACCGAAGGGATGAATGGGTTCCCGAGGCTCGGGCACATCAAGTGTCTTCCAAGAAGCCACGTGCGGGAGTTTCTGGGGCCAGTTGAGGGGAGCCTCTGGAAGACAGGGGCCGCCTTCGTCCACGCGGGCTGTGCTGTGACACGCCGGGGAGCCTACGAACATTAACTTGTCACGGTTCTCAGGGCTGGGAGTCCAAGGTCAGGGGGCCGGCACGGTCAGGTGGGGGCCCTCTCCCGGGAGGCAGGCTTCTCCTTGTATCCGCACGTGGAAGCAGGGCCTGGAGCTCAGCGTGGTCTCCTTCCCGAGGGCGCCGACCCCCATCGTGGAGGCTCCAGCCTGGTCACTCTGGGGGTTAGGATCCCGACACGTGAACTGCGGCAGGACACACACATTCAGACCGTGGTAGAGACAGAATGAGCAATGTGAGAGTCTCCAGCACCCGCTGGCTGGCAGGGAGGAGGAGATTTAATTTTGAAGGCAGGGAAGTAAAGCAGGGGGTTAAATCCATCTAAAACCAGACCACAGAGGACTGAGGTCTACGCCGCCTTCAGAGCTTTCTGCAAATTGCCCCCGTGTTTTGAGTCTAGACACCAATCCCGACCGTGCACCCCCTTCCGGACACACCAGCACCAAAAAGGACCTCTTTGGGACTTCAGGGAGGACAGGATGAAAGAGGTGACATGAATACAGGCCTCGGGGACTCTGACTTGGGGAGTCCTGCTTTAGACAAATGCATTTGGTTTCCTCAAAAAGCTAGTTTTTCTTTCTCACATTTTATTTCTGATAATCAGGCTTTCTCTATTTCTGATTCCCACTAACATGTACAAGGTGGTGTTTTTCCTCATCCAAAATAGCACTGCTTCTTCGTTTCCAAAAAAGCTCCATTTGCATAAGCTTTGCACTGGTGTTTATACTGCTCACGGAAAGCGCCGCCGCCCGGCCTGTAACCCTGGTGCTCAAATTAACGGGTCTCAGGACAAACTGATTAAGATCTCCACATGGAGTCCCAACGCTGGGCCGAGATTTACGGGGCAGCTGGCTAAATTTGGAGCCGCAGTGCTGTTGTAAAAACCTATTCTCACTAATGTGCAAAAATATGAGCCCTTGGTCATCTGCCACGCCTCACTCTCAACCATCCGCTCTCCCAGGACACTGCCTTCCTTGGACCCCATGGCACACACTCAGTAACAGAAAGGGAAAGGAGGGCGACAGGGACCTGGGCGCCGGAGGAGCCAGCTTCTCGAGCCACTGTATCCCATCGAAAGAATGTGGAATCTGAAGGGCTTCGCAGATTTCATCAAGCGGTAAGTGACTCTCAGAAAAATGCCAGTCTGATCTCACTGCGACCACAGGAAGAGAGAAAAGCAGCAGCCTGCCTGGAGTCACACCATGACTGTCAGAGACGGCGTGAGAACTGAGGTCTCCTGGTTTCTAATTTAGGCGCCTTATCCTTTAAGCCGGTGCCTCTCGAGAGCGGGGACCCTCACCAGCCGGAGCGGCATCTCTGCGAGCTTGTCCAAGATGGAGCTTCTCCGCCCCTTCCCCAGACGCAGTGAACCAGAGACTTGGGGAGGACGCAGCCCGGCAGTCCGCGTCCGACCAAGCTCTCCGGGGGACTCGGCTGCGTGCGGAAGTCAGAAACCCACGGCTGCTCTACCACCAGAGACTGCCAACCGGGCGAATCCCAGTGCCCAGGGGGCCACTTGGCCCGGTGTGGAGACACTGTCCGCTGTCACAGCTGGGGATGGGGGAGTGCTCCGGCGCCCAGAGGGGAGAGGGCAGGGATGATGGTAAACATCCTACTATGTGCAAGACAGCCCTGTGCAACACAGAATTCTCTGGCCCAAAGTGCCAGTGGTGCTCCTTTCCTCCTGCTGGGAGTGCAGGAGAGAGAGGGGTTATCCATGCTGCACGCTCTCTCTAAAAAGGGACTACCCCCTCAGTCGGAGGGCTGCCTCTCTTTCATAAACGTGTCCTCTCACACTGTGCTTCCCAAACTGGTGTGCCTCGGCCCAGGACGGGGCTTTGGCATCTGGACCCCTCGGCCGTCTGGGAGGCCAGCACCCCAGCCCCCAGAGCCAGTGCCTCCCACGGCATGCAGCCACATCCAGCTCCGGGTGTGCCGCACAAGCACTGTCATCTTCCAGGACAGCGGATGTGACGAGAGGTTAGAGATCAGCACTGATCTTTAAACAAAGGTGAGCGACTTCCTGTTTCCAGTAATGGTGGGTGAGGTTGTTTCGATCAACCCTCCTCGTGAAGACAACCAGAAAGGCCAGATAAAACTGCTTAAAACCCCCCACATATTTCTAAAGTTGATTTATTTATTTTTGAGAGAGAGCGTGCACGTGGGTGCACATGCAGGGGAGGGGCAAGGAAAGAGCGAGACGCAGAATCTGAAGCTGCTGGAGCTGCAGGCTCCAAGCTGTCAGCACAGAGCCCGCTCTGGGCCTCGAACTCACGCCATGGGAGATCATGACCTGAGCCAAATCAACCAACTGAACCACCCAGTTGCCCCAAACCAACATTTCTAAAGGCATCAAACTGCTGTCAAGATGGCAAGGAATTTCTAGGCTAAAATAGAGAAAAAAAGAGAGGGTCTGAAAAGGCAAATGGGCACAGAAGCTCCTTTCGGCCCTGAGGGTAATGGTTGATTCTGGGAAATAGAAACTTCCATGCTGGCCTCACAGGGCAGGACCGTCACCCCCTCGGGGCGCGCCCTCTCCCTTGGAAGGGATCCTTAGACACGGCCTCAGAAGCGATCCACGGCACTTCCCAGGAGAAACGCCTAGCACCTCCACCAACCAGCATCCCATAGACAGATACGAGCTACCGTTTGTTGAGCAGTTATGACGTCCCCTCTACCGCTTTGCCTACTTGTATCCATTAACTTAATCCTGGGGAGCTGGCCTCGAGTCAGGTTCCGCCATTTTCCCCATTTTACGATGGGCAGACTGAGGAACAGAAAGATGAAATTATTTGCCCAACTTCAAAAGCAGAGCTGATCGTACTCAAATGAAGGTTGCCTGAGTTATAACTGCCCCAGAATAACAAGTTAAAACCAAAAGGGCACAAACAAGGCCGTTGATTTTGTAGGACTTAAAACAGCAATAAACTAAATATCCATCGACAAGGGATTGGTCAAACAGAGTGTATACAAAGAGTCACTGTAAACAGACACGGCTAATGACACGGGCTTATAAACTACTCTGTGCGACAACACCTCCCCAGAGCAGACGAGAAAGAAAGTTCCAGAAGAGAACGTGCAGGGCCGAGTACGGTCACGGATGCACTGCCGCACACACCGCATGGCCTGCTTAGGTTCAGAGCTCACCACCCCTCGACCTTGGGCAAATTAAATTACGCACTGTCCAAAAACACCGGCTTCCTTCAGCATGAAATGAGGTGCCATCGTCATCTCCAAGGCTCCGGGTGAGAAGCAAACGACACGCCGCGCGTGGGGCGGCTCGGGCCGCGGCTGGCAGCCACAGCACGCTGCACACGCCTGCTGTCACTTGGGACACTTGGACGTGCGTGTGCACGCACACAGAGGCGTCTGGAGGCCCGTCAGCCACAACGCTAACAGCTGCTCGTCTCCAGGGGCCTGGCTGCCCTGGTCGTTCGTGCTTTATTATTTTTTTGGACTTTTCTGTATTGCTTAATTTTTACAATGAGCAGGTGTGACTGTTACAAACGCAGCAACGCCATTTTCCATGTGCCCTCCCAGCACACACCCAAGGGCACACGTGACCCAACTATTGCGCTAGCGTTCACGTGGTCGGCGGTATCTCAAATCAGGGATCCACGGGAAACCAGAAGAGCAAGCTAGGGCAAGTGAAACCCTAGGCCTGGGACAGGACAAATATGTGCTGAACGGAGGAGGGAGTCCACGAAGGGGAGGCCGCCGGGTGCGGCAGCACCGCGTTCCGGGGCCGCCGGAGCCAAGGGCCAGCGCCGCCGCGTCCTCGCCGTCACCCCTGGACAACTCATTTGGAACCCCGCTGGTCGTCAGCTGCCTCCTCTCTGAAACAGGGCTGTGCTGATGCACACGGCGACCCCAGGGTCAGAGGAGGCCGTCGACGTGAACGCAGGTTTGCATTCAGTAAATGCTCAATAAAAGCGAGCTCTCCACCACCCCCCTCCCCCAGCCCGGGTGCCAGGACTGCCAACAGCAGGCTGCGTGACCTGGGCTGCTGTTCCACTGAGCCTCAGGTTCTCACCTACAGAATACGAACAGTATTCACCTGCTTCTTCGGACGCGGTGGTACTTGTGGAAGCCATTTTTGTAGCGTTTACGAGGGAAAACTTAGGGTAAGTACTAAGGGACTTTTTTTGGTCGGTTTCTTTCCCAGCCTCTTGGCTCCAAAACACTGATTTCAGGGAGCTTGTACAACCTACCAACACGCGGATCCTATTAATGAGGAAAAACGTGCCCGCCACCAGCTCTCCCAGAACGGCCTCCCCCCCGGTCTGCCTGGGTGTGACCTCGGCCACCAGTGCCCCCAGGATGCCCGGCCTCGCCCAGCCCGCCGCCCTGGCTGTGCCGCAGAGTGGGGTCAGCGGACAGGAGGGCTGGTGCCCACCGGATCCCTTCGCTCTCCTGACGATGGCGACGGGGACTCTGGCTTCTTCCCACTGCTCAGGGGGAAGCGCCAGCTTCTAGGACCCACCACCAGCTGAAGCCCCGACACAGCAGGCACGTGGCTGAGCTCTGCCCCGATCGGGGTGTCCGGCACCCCGCAAGGGTCTGTCTGTCCTCCTGAGTCAGAAAGATCCCAGAACCACAGGCTGTGGATGCGGAAGGGCCTGGAGACCCACACGGTTTGAGCCCCTCCCCTCATAAACAGACATGTGGCAGCAACCTCGGGCAGGGCCAGGCCTGGCCCCCAGCTCCCCTGAAGCCAAGCCCAGCTCCCTTCCCCCTGTGCCTGCTGACCACCACCCTACCCCCATCCCTGCTCCGAGGACTCACCCCCCAACCCTTTCCTCTCCCAGGACCAAATCCTGTCTCCTGGTCGATGGACACTGAACAGGTCCACATGCCCAGCTATGGCGGGAAAGCCCCCTCTCCCGACCCTTACTACATGAAGGACGAGCCTGCAGGACAATGACTAGGTGAGGACACCAGGACCCTGCTTTCTAGGCAAGAGAACAGCCGACAGAAGAAACTACACTGTGAGCCTGAACATCCACAGCTCCCTTTCATTCCGGCCTCTTAACTCATCCAAAGCTCAAAATTCTCAATGAGAAGCCAGATACCTACGCCGGCCCTACCAGAAACGCCAACAGAGTCACCCGTGGGCAAACAGTTCTGTTTACACGTGATTAAGAACACGAGTGCGATAACAAAGACGGGAAATATCCGGTCCACACTGAAGGCCTGGACTGGAGATCAAACCCAGTCTCTGGAACGCCGCTGCCATGAGCTTCCGGGCGGCGTGGCGCTGTCATTCCCAGGCTGGGGACCTGCTGTGGCCCAGGCTTTCAGGCCGACGCGCCAGTCACTTGTCCCTGTGTGCTGCAGGTGCCCCACCCAGGAAAAGAGCAACGGCAGTGCCGGCCTCCTGGGGTCACGGCAACGATTAAGCGACACAACGCGCTCTGCCCGGTGCGGAGAGTGTGCGGCGCGTGGCACACGCCCCTCGTACCAGCCTGGCTGCTCTCGCCACTACCCAGCGCGTTAATCAGGAAACGGAGTTCAGACCTTCTTGCCACACTACACTTTTGAACTCAAAGTTCACATTCCGTCACATCTTCACAAACTGTAACAAGGGATTAAATTATTCCCCAGAGAAAGCAGACTTCAAAAGAGAGCACTGGGGAAAAAGCTCACGTTTGGTCTTCAGGAAGTTTTCTGAGCCCTGCCGGTATCCTGGAACATGCCAGAAGATGGTTTTTTTGCAGGTAAAGGATTTTCTTGATCGCTGTTCTTGTGAGAGCTTCGCCAGGTGTACAGCGGTCGCTCACGTTCCTGGGCAAACACCCAACCGCAGGGACGGGAGGAGGAACAGGGTGCCCTCGACGTGGTGCTGTCCCGGTTCTTTACAACCCCACGCCTGTCATCCATCAGCACAACCAGGACCCACCACAGCAGATACGTGGTTCCCAAAATGCTCGGTGTAAGGGAGGCCATCGGGAACAGAAGCAAGATGGAGCAAAACAGAAATGAGAGTTTCTTCTATTCCACAACCAAGATAGAAATGAATGAGCGGAGGGTCAAGTGATTTTCAGTAGAGGTGCGAGGACAACCCACGGGGGCAAGCCTGGTTTCTGGCACACGGCACAGAAATAACTAGAGATCCATACGCAAAAACCTGAACTTAGGCCCTTACCTCACACCATCCACATGAATTAACTTAAAGTGGATCATAGTCTAAATCTGAGAATTAAAACTATAAACCTTCTAGAAGGAAACACAGGAAAAAGTCTCCCTGATTTGGGGGTAGGCAAAGAATGATCCATGAAAGAAAATTCTGGTAAACTGGACTTCATCAAAATTAAATTTACATGTGCTTTGAGACGCCACTAAGGAAACCAAAGGATAAGCTACAGACCAGGAGAAAACCCTGCACACCATGTATCTGATAAATGACTTACACCCAGAATATGTACCCAGATCTCAAAACTCTACAATGAGAAAAGCACCCCAATAAACCTAAATACCCAACGGCCGGTTGACAATGTAGTTAACTAATCTGGATGTCCCCAGTCCACGAGGTACTGTAGAGTCGCCAAAAAGCTAAACTTCTATCAGAAAAACCCCCACAAAACAAAACAAGACAGATGCCGAGATGGAGAGAGGACAAGCACATGGACAGAGCAGTGACAAAGCGAACGCAGTGACATGGGGCGGGCGTACGGGTGCCTAGCAGGTAATTCTGTTTTGCCGAGTCCGAGAATCTTCATATCAAAGTGTCAAGAAAAGCTCTAGAAAACGACACAAGTGGGCCGCAAACCCTGGTGTGTTAGTAAACAGAGGTTACACGGCTGTACACCTACCACAAATCTGCAATCTATACAGTTTTTAAAAGGTGTGGTTTTATCGGGCGCCCTGTGGCTCCAACTCTTGATTTTGGCTCAGGTCACGACCTCACAGTTTGTGGGTTTGAGCCCCGCGTCAGGCTCTGCGCTGAGAAAGGACAGCAGAAAGTTAACACTATCTCTGGACGACATAATAATGAGTGCTTGTCCTTTTTTTTTTTTTAAGATTTTTATTTTTAAGTAGTCTCTACACCCAAAATGGGGCTTGAACTCACAACCTTGAGATCAAGAGTCGCACACTCTACCGACTGAGCCAGCCCGGTGCCTCTTGTCCTCTTGGTCTCGCTTACCCATATGCTTTAAATTTTCCACAGGGATCAAGTATTTTTATGATTCAAAAACAGAGGTAACTTAATGGCAAGAATCAATTTCAGATGAGAATGATTATTAGATTACACACTGACAGAAAACACTGTCGTCCAAAAAAAGCTTAAAAAGTCTTAATTCAACAGACATTAAGTGAATAATCTGTTCAGGCAGCTACGTGCTAACCGCTGACCCTGCGGCAGGTGCGGAAACAGAACAGTGAGGGCCACGCCAGCTGAAATGGACGCAGCAGAAAGAGAGTGGACGGCCCTGAATTCGGCACTGGCCACGCCCCAGCTGGAGTCCACAGTCTGTAAGAAGCACTGACAAAGCAGAGACTGCCGGCTATGGCATCCAAGGCTTAAGTGAGCAGAGTGTTTCACTCAGGGCGGCACACTCTGGGAAACGACTGCCGTAGTCTAGTGACGCGGATGCTGTTCTGGACGCGGATGCTGTTCTGGACGGCACAGGACTTGAGTCCATCAGTAGAAACTTCAGAGAAGTGAATACCAGCCAAGTAGAACAAGAAGGATGGACACCTAGGGATGATTCAGTAACTCCATATGCGGGTCATGACCCAGGGGCACCTTACCACCGAAACCACGAAAGCAGAAGTCAGGCGAAGGCCTGTGGTGGGTAACAGCTGTGATACATTCATTCATTCATTCATTCGTTCGTCAGGAAAGTATTCCCTAAGGGCTTCTGCTGCGGTGTGCAAGTTCTACGCTCTGCGCTGTCCAAGATGGCGGCCACCAGCCACACGTGGCTACGGACCGCCTGTCACACGGCATGGTGATTAGGAGGGAGATCATAAGCAAAGAACACGTGTGGACAGATTCCTTGTAAGGAGAAGAGAGGAAATTAATCTGAAGAGGCAGAGAGAGTCCGGTTCATACGAGACTTTACATCCTATGCTAAGGAGTCATGAATTCATCCAGGAGGACATCACGATAAGCTAAGGAAACTTGCGAAGAGAATATTAACTCAGATTTCGTTACGATCAATTTAACAAAGAACGGAGAGACTTTTTAAGAGGGAAAGAACAAAAGTGGAATGTAATTATACGGCATCTGAAAAGGATGAAGACCCGACTTAACTCAGAGTCGTGGCTCTGGAGACGAGAGACAAAAGATTTTAAGGGGGGAAAATGGATGAGGCGGAAGGGAACTGAATGCCTCCACTAAGGCTCCAGGGTTCACCAGTGTCTCCCACAGAGGATGGGAAGGAAAGCAGTGAGTTCAGTTAAAAAAACAGATTTACTGAGAAACAGATTATTCCACAGCATCCCCCCACTTAACGGGTACAATTCAATGACCTGTTTATTGTTTACAATGTGACCACTACTGCAATCTAAATCTGGGATGTCTGCAGGCGGCTGGCTGGCTCAGTTGGTAGAACGTGGGACTCGGGCTGTGAGTTCAAGCCCCCCACTGGGTGTAGAGATTACTTAAAAAAATGGGGACGCCTGTGTAGCTCAGTCGGTTAGGTGCCTGACTCTTGATTTCGGTTCAGGTCATGATCAACAGTTCATGAGTGTGAATCCCACGCTGTGCTCTGTGCTGACTGCACGGAGCCCCCTGGGGACTCTCTCCTTCTCTCTCTGCCCCTCCCCCCACTTGTGCTCTCTCTCAAAATAAACCAATATTTAAAAAATAAATAAATTTTATTTAATTTATTTTTGAGAGAGTGAGAGAGACAGAGTGTAAGTGGGGAGGGGGCAGAGAGAGACACACACACAGAATCCGAAACAGGCTCCAAGCTCTGAGCTGTCAGCACAGAGCCGGATGCAGGGCTTGAACTCACAGACTGTGAAATCGTGACCTGAGCTGAAGTCAGACGCTTAACCGACTGAGCCACCCAGGCGCCCCAAAACTAAATAAACTGAAATTCTTTTTAATTAAAAAAAAGAAGGATTTCATCATCCCCCAAAGAAATCTCATACCAATTAACAGTTACCCCAAGCACCTAGGACTCTACCTTCCATGGCTATGGATTTGCCTCTTCTGGAGACTTCGTTGAAGGGAATCCTACACTATGTGGTCTTTTTGTGACTGGTTTATTTACTTGGCATCATGTCTTCAGGTGCATCCGTGTCGTGTCTGTGTCAGCGCTTCTCTCCTCTCTGCTGCCGGCAACACCGCGGCGCGTGGCTCCCGAGTCTTGTCCCCGAGGTCCCAGCGCACAGACAGCGGGGCCACTGCCGGGCTGCGGCAAATAACGCCGTGATGACCGTTCACGTGGAAGCTTCGGGTAAACCCAGATTCTATCTTCTCTGGGGGCCGCCTAGGAGTGGAAGTGCGGACACGTCCGGCAGCTCTGGTGTTCGGGAGCTGAGGACCTGCCACAGCGCTGCGCAGAGCCGCTGCGCCCGGCACCCTGCCCCAGCAGACGAGCGCATGGGTGTCCTCGCAGCCTGCGCCGCCGCGTTTCCAGGCCAGCCTTCCCAGGGGTGGGGTCTCACCGGGACGCTCGCCCCTCTCCGTGTGCCCAGTGGCTGTGTGTATACCTTCTCTGGAGAAGCCTCCATTTAAATCTCTTGCCCATTTTTAAATTGGGCTGTCTGTGGGGCGCCTGGGTGGCTCCAGTCAGTTAAGTGTCTGACTCTTGATCTCGGCTCAGGTTATGATCTCACTGTTCGCAAGTTCGAGCCCCGCATCAGGCTCCACGCTGACAGTGTAGAGCCTGCTTGGGATTTTATCTCTCTCTCTCTCTCCCTCCCTCCACCTCTCTCTCAAAATAAATAAACATAAATAAATTCGGGGCGCCTGGGTGGCTCAGTCGGTTAAGCGTCCTGCTTTGGCTCAGGTCATGATCTCACAGTTTGTGGGTTCGAGCCCCGCGTCGAGCTCTGTGCTGACAGCTGAGCCTGGAGCCTGCTTTGGATTCTGTGTCTCCCTCTCTCTCTGACCCTCCCCTGCTCACACTGTCTTTCTCTGTCTCTCAAAAATAAATTTAAAAATATTAAAAATAATTAAAAATAATAATTTGTGCTGCCTTTTTATTATTAATTCATAAGAGCTGTATGTAAACTCTGAGAGAAGCCCCTAATCAGACACAGGACTTGCGGTGTCTCCTCCCACGCGGGGGCAGTTCTGTCACTTTCCTGACAGTATGGTTTGCACGCAGCATGCAAATGTTTAATTTTGATGGAATCTAATTTGTCATTTGTGTTTTGGTGTCATTTCTATTTTCATTTCATCGTGTGTGTTCTGGTGTCATGTCTGAGAAACTACTGCCTAGGGGTGCCTGGGTGGCTCAGTCAGTTGAACGTCTGACTTCGGCTCAGGTCATGATCTCACAGTTGGTGGATTCGAGCCCCGAGTCGGGCTCTGTGCTGACAGCTCGGAGCCTGGAGCCTGCTTCGGATTCTGTGTCTCCCTCTCTCTCTGCCCTTCTCCCACTCATGCTCTGTGTCTCTCTGTCTCTCAAAAATAAACATTAAAAAAATTAAAAAAAAAAAAAAGAGGAAACCACTGCCTAACCCCAAGCCATGAAGATTCACTATTTTTTCCGAGAAGAGTTTTGAAGTTTTAGTTCTTATACTGAAGTTCATAATCTGTTTTGACTTAACTTTTGTACATGGAGTGAAGTGGAGGTTCAACTTCACTCTTTTGCGTGCGGATCCTCACTAGTCCCAGCATTTGTTGGAAAGGCTTTCCCCCGCCCCC